>ML801150.1:213066-223819 GCA_009831015.1 Picea engelmannii
TCAAGTATGCTCATTTCTGCGCTCTTCAACACCCATTTACAACACCATGGTGGCTCAAATTTTCATGAATTAGGTCTTCAAGCTTCATGGCATGCCACACTCTATTGTTTCTGATCGCGACCCAACTTTCACAAGCAATTTTGGCAAGAATTGTTCAAGCTACAAGGCACACAATTACATCTCAGTACAAGTTATCATCCCCAGATTGATGGTCAAATAGAAGTTGTCAACACGTGTTTGGAAACATATTTGAGGTGTTTTGCCTCGAAAAATCAAAATCAGTGGGCTCAATGGTTACCCCTAGCTGAATGGTGGTACAACACTTCATACCATACAACTACACACATGACTCCTTTTGAAGTGGTATATGGACATACGCCACCTTCAATTCTCTCATACTTACCTGGTGTCTTGAAGGTCCAGGCGGTTGACCAAACACTTATAGTTCAAGAGGCTATTCTCCATACCCTCAAAGAGAATTTGGTCATGACACAGAATCACATGAAGCAACAAGTAGATCAAGGTCGCTCTGAACGTTAATTTGAAGAAGGGGATCAAGTGTTTCTTTGCCTGCAACCTTACAAGTAGAATTCCCTCAAGGCCGAGCATTGTCAGAAGCTAGCGCCCAAATTTTATGGTCCTTATACAGTTCTCAAGCATGTGGGACAAGTGTCCTATCAGTTAGCTTTGCCTAGTCATTCGAAGCTACATCCTATTTTTCATGTTTTCTGCTTAAAGAAGGTGATTGGAACTAAGTGCCAAATTCAAACCAACCTTCCTGAGTTAGCTGAAGAAGGATCCATTTGGATACAAACACAAGTAGTTTTGGACCAGCGTGAGCATCACCTACATCAAAGAACCATCAAGGAAGTGTTAATCCAGTGGAAAGATACAACTCCAGCAAATGCCACTTGGGAACCAGCTACCATTTTGCAACAATTTCCACATCTCAAGCCTTGAGGACAAGGCTGTTTTTAAGGTGGAGGACATGTTAGGATCCTAACCTGCACATAGGTAGAACAATATATTCAGATGTAATAAAGGTCAATATTAATAAGGCCTTGCAATAAAATAAAATAAGTTGAATGTAAGAAGACCTAATAGAAGCTTCTACTTCTAGAAGGATCTTCCTCTAGATGTTTCTTTTGATAGACATATTTAGTATAAATAGGAGTCGAGGGTATGAGAACCCTAGCTTGGAGATTATTGTAATAGAGCTCTACTTGACTGGAGTTTGCCCCCTCAAAGAGGCCCATGAATATTTCTCTCAGAATCAAAGTGTTATTTCTGCTGTTATTCATATATCATTTCATTGTTATTGTGGTGATTGTTCTGGTTATATTGCTGTTATTCTGCCATATCTAGCATTTTATTTCTGTTCTGCATACTTTTTATATATGGTATATTACAGATGTAGCCCATCTTGGGTGAACCATGTTAAATATGGTGTCTTTGTTTTATGCTATGATGTGTTTGTTTGTTCTATGTATTGCGCGCATATGATTTACTTATGTTATTGTGAATCTATTATATTTTTATGCGCACATGGTATAAGATATAATGAATGAATGTTAAGGATAATGGTTATGATGACTGCCTCTCATCCCTTCATGACTGTGGAAACCTGGTTCCTACAGTCCCCATAGATACCTTGGGTGAGAGTTCACCTGCTTGCGGGTGATGTCGAATGGGCTGTTATCTTAGGGTTTTGTTGGTGAATTAATGTTGAACCCCGAGTCTGCCCACCATGACAACAAGGATATTGTGCATAGGATTGAATCTATGTTCATATGGGTATTCGTTAACCCTCTCACTTCTTTATTTTGGCCACATTAACCATGATTTTGAGTTATTTTTTCACATACTGATTCTCACTTGTATTTCACTCGCTTATATTTTATTTTTTGGCCACAAACACTCTTTGTGAGGATTTGGATATCTATAGATGCACTGTCATCTTATATTTGAGATTATTTTTGAGCATCGCTCTTTCAGGTGAACTTATGTTAGGTATCCATAAACCCAAACACCTATTGTATTTGAGCATGCTTGGTTGCATTCGATCTCTTTTAGATATAAGCAATTGTATTTTCCCACTCTCACTTCAACTACAATTAGTCTTATTTGAGGTGGCTACTTTTATCTCTTTCTATTACATGGTGTCTTGGCCCTTGACCAAGGTTTGAGGAAACATTGGTCGTGTTTGACCACTTTTGGAACTTCGATAGGCTGGGAGAAGATGGAGCATCCAGGCGGAGTGAAGATCACAGGATCTCACTTTTTTTGTGAGCTTATGGATCCAACAAGGGGTTCATTAGGGATTTTGTATTAGGGTTTTGGGATGTCGGCCCATGGGTTTACCCATGGTCATGCCTTATTGTAAGTGTATAAATAAGTAGTAGCTAAGCGATGTAAAAGGAGTTATTAGTAGAATCTTAGTTCAAAAATGTGTTAGGGCTTACAGAGCTAAGTGCAAGTGTTTTGTAAGTTGCTTTGTGCACATACGTTATATGTAAGTGCTCTGTGCTACTAAGGAGTTGGCTCTGTGCCTTGACCTGATTTTGAGGAAGGTGGATCTAGTGCGCTATGCGCAGATCACCTGTCCACTATGGATTTTGGCTCTGTGGCTTTGTGCACATGAGTGGATGAATGTAAGAATCTTGAAATACTAATAAAGAAGAAGAAGAAGTTGGTGGACGTATCTCCACACTGGGGTGAACCACATATATCCTGTGTCCTGATGTGCTTTGTGCGATGTTGTTTATGTAGTTATTTGCTTAGTGTTGTTGTTGTTATGTATAATGAATGCATTTGATGTTGTAGCTTAGTGCTTAATGATGTGAAGGAATGCTAGATATGAGCTAATGCTATGTGCTAAAGTGATTGGAAGTGTTAGATATTGATTGTTACTGCGCTGATCTGTAATAAGGGTTAATTTGCGATGTAAATGAGAATCATAATCTAATGCATATTGTTGGCTAAGTGCTCTGTTAAGTGTTGTAATCACAGATCTGTGTCCCAGCTTGGTTGTAGACCCCTGAGTCCTACAACCCCCCCTGCCTCTACCTCAAGAGAGACTTCATCTACTTCGTAGGTGTTGACGAAAGGGCCGGTAGTTAGGGTTTTGTTGGTGTGATGTTGAAGCATTGAACCCTGGTTCTGCCCCTGTGCCAACAAATGGTTTCATTGCCGGGACCTGAAATTGTGATTGTTGGGAATTGAAGAAAAGATAAATATTTGTGCATAGATATGTTGCTGTAGTGCGCAATATTCTACTTGAATTGCAAAGATATGTGCTAAGAAAGAAACCTGATCTAAAGAAAAGAGGTAAGATCTTAAAGATTTGTGCTCTGGTAAAGGTAAGATAAGTGGGAATTTTTGTTTTGAAAGTATGAATCTAGGTCTATTTGATAGAGTTTGTCCTAGTCTGAAAACTAGGGCATAGTTAGAAGAAAGAGTTGGTTTGAATAAATTTTATAGAAATAGAGAAAAATATGTTATTCCTATGCATAGAAAGAATTTTTGGACTAATAAGTGGATGCAGGAACCTAGAAAGAATTTTTGCAGATTGCAGGTCCAATAATGTGATCCCAATGCGTAGTACAGGAAATACTGGGGATAATTTAAAAGAAAGATAGGATTGACACTGTGTTACAATTGTAGGAGACCGATACATCTTGCTAAATAATGCCTTGGTATAGGTCCTAATTGTCTTTGTTGTAAAGCCATTAATCATGAGGTTGAGGATTGTCCAAGAATGATTGCTAAAGTTGGAAAGATGAACAAGAGACAAGAAAACTATAAAGAAGGTCAAGAGACTAAGGATATTTTAAAGAGCCATACAGAAAAAGAGTCAGAGACTATGTTAATATAGTTAAAAGAATAAATGGATGATCATAGAGACATCAACTTACCAAATATCCTGAAGGAAAAACAACACATAGTTACACGGATAGAAGACTTCGACATAGAATGTGTATTAGATGAAGAAACACATGTGAATATCATGCCAGAAAGCACTTGGGAAATTTTGGGAAAGCCTAATATGATACCTTCATTGGGAAGGATACTATTGTTTAAAGGAAAGATGATAACCCTATGTGGAAGAGTTACTAATATACCTATGATTTCTCATGAAACATCAACAGAAGAGGAGTTTGAATTTATTAGGTTTATTGAGAACAACGCCCCTTTTCCACTTTTATTATGAAAGACTTGGATTGAGAAATATGAGATCAGAAGGCAAGCAGAAGAGGAAGCTACAGAAAAGAAAAAGCAAGAACTAAGGGATTTCATAGCTTGAAGAATAAATCGACTGATAGAAGAACGAGAAGTTGAGTCGAAGCAACATAATGAAAGAGAAGTAGTTGTCAACTTTGAAAGAACGCAAGAAGGTTTGAAGGAGCTATCCATGATAGAAGAAAGTATGTCCACCCAGGACCCAGTAAGAAAAGAGGTATTATCTCTGAACCCTTTGAAAGAACATAAGAAACATGAAGTCACTACACTAAGAACAGATAAGAATAAGAATGGAAAGAGGAATCCAAAGACTCAAATCAAAGGAAATAAGGCAAGGAATCTCAGTAAGAAGAAAGCCAAGTTAGAAAAACTACGGGAAATTGCAGAAAATACTTCGCAGTAGGCAGATCTGCAAAACTTGAAGTTCCCTAGAATAATAGAACCATGCAGAATGGGAATTCACCACGGTGAAGCTATATGACCATTGGAGATGCCCTGACCGTTAGAATGATGCTCCAGAACGGCTAGAAATGCAGTTATTTCTGGAAAGACCGCCGTTGGACCGTTGAGACTGCGCCATAACAGACAGATTTGTATTGATTGAGGCATTTCTACCTGTTGGAGGAATTTGTTACGATGTTGCTTATTTAACCCGTCAAAGATTGCACCGGGACCACTTTTTGTAAACCGTGATATCCGAGCTAATAGAGAACCCATTGTATCACATTGTGCTTTCTAGACCTTGCCATCCGTTTGATTACCTTTATTGTCGATTGGCCTACCCGATTTATTTTATTACAAGTGTGAATGTCGGGCGAACATAGCGCGTTAGAGAAATCTATGGAGGAGATACTTGTAGACCTCATGGCTGAGAGAGTCATGTCTATAGGACTACAAGAGTCATCGACTGGGGGCCTTCAAGCATCCCCTTCGACTGGATGTCTCTCTAGCCGAACCGCGATTGAGAAGTGAAGCAAACACTGTGACGATCTGGCTAATGTGAAGCAGATCCCGTCGGTCTTGCCTGAATACATACCGCCTTTGGTTGGCACAGTTAGCCGTGACAGTATCCCATGCAAATTTGAATACACGCTGATCACTATGCACATCCCGAAGGGGATATGCATAGTTGGACCCCAATTAGGACACATTCCAACTTTGAAGAACAACGACTTCAACCTTAGAGACCGGAAGAACTATGTGGTGCTCGCACTGCATAGGTATTTGATGAAGACGACTGAGTAGAAGCCACACATAGTCTCCCAACCATGGATAAAGGATCTCACATAATCAATGATCCTGAATGTGATAAAGATCCCTCACTTTGGATGACACCAGGAGGTTAACGCTTGCGTTAAACTCCTCCTGTTGTCCTATCATGGAGGCTATCTGTGGCTTGACAGGTGCGTCATTGTGGATCCGTCGCTTATCCACTTGATCAAAATATTGAGCATGCAGGGACCAGACCCTCACCAGTTCTACCCATGGAAGACGTCATATTGCTCCCTGGCACAACGCATAAAGGAAGACTATGGCAATGTAGAGAAGGGAAAGCGAGGCTACAAGGTATCCTCCATCCAGGATGGCACAGTGTGCCTAGCTTGTCAGCTTATAGCTGTGTTATCACTTTGTAAATTCCCAGAGGTTGTTGTGAGGTAAGAAGAAATTTATCAGAGGTAACCTTAACCAACCACTTTGAAACTAGGAGCTAGCCCTACCAGTTTCAAAAGAGGGATCTCTCTGTGAGTTTTAGATTTGTTTGGATTTTCAAGATTTTAGTATAGTTAAAAATAATATAACCAAGTTGTTTGCATTGTTTTTAAATGAAATGGATGAATATCACTTATGCTTCCATTGGGCTATGGGGTCTGTTTTAAAAAGATAGAGGTTAAAGACAAATTTTATAAGATTTGTTTTATAGGGCGAGATAGTGCTAATGCTGGATTCTTTAGGAATAAAATGGTGTATTGTTGAAAAAGGTGAGATATCAGTTAAAACAAAAAAGCATTTAAGAATTTCTTTGTTATAACATCAGAAGAAAAAACATTTAAATCTATAGAAGATTAAAAACATAGTACACAATGGAAACTTCTGCAACTATAACTTCTTTTAAAGATTAGAATTAGAAAGACTATATGATAACTGAGAAGGGAAAAACTATTATGCAGACAGAGGAAACTTCACCAACTATTAACACGCAGGAATCCTGTGAAACTTATCTTTGTATTACTGGAATAACCTCTTGATAAAAATTACAACGATTAGAGCTTGCTTGGGCGTAAAGATCAACAACCCTCAATACTTCTAAGTTGGAAATATTTATAATAAAAGTTACAAACGACCTTGTCATTAATGATCAGGATGTGATAGAGTTTGAGTCTAACTAACTGGCTAACAAGATGTAGAAATGTAGTAACTGATGATGATGTGTCGAATCTCTCATGCTGATTTTGGGGAAGACCGTTGGTGAGTCATTTGGATGACTTTAACTGTGCTGGACACTGAGCTGGACGAGGCTTTACCTTTAATCAATCAATTTGCACAACTCATCCCATATTTGTGTGCTTGGGATGGTAACTTTCAATAGCCGGCAGTAGACTTCGTCCATCTCGATGTACTTAGAAAAAGTCAACTTGATGAGGAAGATGTACTTGATTTCGTGTTGTATGCTGAGGTCATGCTGTAGAGTCTCCAAGAATGCTTTGCCTGTGATGCTGCCTTGTATCCTTGAAAACTTGGAACTTTCTTTGGCCATGGTAGCGATATTTTGCTTGTAATTGGACAAAGTCATTAATTTATCATTTAGGACACGTAGATTAGGAAGACCCTTTTTCTGTAAGGCTTCAATCTTGCTAAAAAATCTATGAACTCCAATGTCCGTGTTCTGAGCCTTTTCCTCCAACTGCAACATTAATCCCTTTTTAGTCAACACTCTTTTTACTTCAAGGATATTTTCTATCCTGCCTTCAACTTTTAGGTCTTCAAGCTCTTCCTTGGTTTTTGAATTCAAAAACTTGATGATCTCGTTGGCTGTCGAGGGCATCTCACCCAAATCTGTTCTTATCCTGTCAATGGCCTGCCTACTCTTTAACACCAGATCATGTTGCTCGAACATGATTTGCACCATGGGCCAAATTTCATTTATGGATTTCGAGATATCTATCCATATATTTTCCTTAGCCTCTGCTAATGCCTTGCTTGCCACTATTTGTTTCTGAAGCTGTTGTATTTCCTAGTTGAGTTTCTCTGATACTTGTCTCTCAATATTGTATCTTGTTTGTAAAGAAGACTTGAGTTCCTGTAGACTTTCAATCTCCATTTTCAGCCTATTGATCTCTGTTCCCTGCAGAGTCATTTCCTCCATGGACTTTGCTAGCTCCACTGTTTTTTCCAGTGCTGTCAATGGAGCTGCTGATGGAATTTCTGCTGTAGTGGTTGTTGGCAAAACTGTTGTACTGAATTCTATGATGGGAACTGCACTGAATGGAATGAATTCCATCGGGGTTGATTGTTCCTTCTCTTTCAATAAATTTTCCAACTCTACCTCCATTTCCCCGAGCTGTGTGTTCTGCTACATGATAAGTTTCAACAATTCTTCTTTCTTGTTTTCTGCCATGGCTATTTCTTTAGCTTGTGAATCCTTTGTTGGTGGAAATTTTAGTTTTTTTCTCAAATATGCAATGTCAACATTCTTTTTCTTCAACATTTCCTCTGCTGCTTTTACATTCGAGGGATCATACCCAATCTTGAGCACCAACTCCTCTAAGGATTTTATTCTGTTATCCTTTGCAAAAGAGGATATCTTTTCCAACTTCAATTGGGTCTGAACATTGCTTAAAGACACCTGTAACTTTTCTACTGTAGAGGAAACATGTGCCAATGTGGAGAAAACCATTTCTCCAGTCTGTCTGTGCGAGTCCATCTGGTCAGCTTGATAGAATTTTTTGGTGTTAAAAACGATAGTTGATCTCTTGTAATAAGTGATCTCTTTGGATTGAGACACCTGTGCTTGTAGAAATTCCAGATACATTCTTCCTTTCTTTGTGTCAAAGGCTGACAATAATATATGTGTCGTAGAAGTTTGCTGCCAAAACTGAGAGTAGGTGCTGTTGGTCAGTGTCTGGTTCTTCTTTTTAATCATTTCATATTTTTCAAAAATGCTTAGAGGTACAGATCCTTGTGGAGTTTGGGTGGTCACAACTATCTCTATCTACCTCTTTGAAGAAGAAGTTGACACCAGCCGCTGTCTTCTTTCAATCACTGTGGTAGAGTAGGGCTCTTCCTCACCAGACATGTGAGTAGCATGAGCGGTTTTGGGTTTCTTGCTATATACCTGAAAATCTTCTGCTGATACCTCAGTGATTGAAGGTGAATCATCCTTTCTTGGCCTTTTTTCCTTGGGTACCTGTGGAGTGGTAGTCAGTGAAAAAGAGACTGAAGGAGATTCCTGTGGCTCTGTATCTATCAGAGTGTTTGCTTCCCACTCTGTCTAGTTCACATACTTTTCAATTTCTAGTTTGAGGGTGTGGGCATAAGGTGAAATTTTGTTCTTGGATCTCATCTCTGCAATGATCCCACTGGGGTCATATCGCCAAATAAAAATGGTGTTGAATTTCATTTCCTTCAATAATTTATCTGCCTCTTCCCCAACAGCTCGACTGTTGCAGATAAATGGTCCTATTTTCCCTTTGATCCTCATCTGTTGTTTTTTCTTCAGAGACACAAAATGGATGTCATCTGAGTTTATCATTTGACGAATATACTCCAGTGCGAATATTCGAATAGGCACATACTTGGGCAACTTGTATGGAGCTAGTTCACACCCATACACTTTGATTTCTATGTGATTCTGGTATAGAAACTAGTCCCCAGTCTTTGCGAGATCCGAAAGGTGCAGAACTATTTGGATCTCCTCGTTTATCCTTGGCTCAGGTCTTCCACTAAGCATGCCTACAACTGGGTGATAAAACAACTCAATGAATTTTTTAAAAGTGAACTCAATGGAGCTTCTCCTGAGCAACGATGTTCATAAAGTGACTACTTAAGGTTTTCCTTCCTTGTCCATCTTGTGCATGTGAAAGGAAAATTTGTTTGCTTGATAGAACATGAACATGTAGGCCAATATTGAAGAATATTGGAACATGCCTTTTGTAGGGAAATTTTCCAGCTGGTCGTGCAATTTCTCGGCCAAGAAACCGTTGTAGTCGAAATGGATGGCGACTTTATCTTTAGTAGAGAAAATGGACAGGAAACCTTAGATAGGTTGATCCACCCATTCATCTGAGAAGTAACCAAGCAAGAAACACAATGTGGAGATAATTTGGATTCCCCTGTCGGAAAATATGGAAGAATGGTAGGGAGGATTCTTTTTAGGGAATTGGGCGTCTTGAGGGAGGAAAAGCTCAAAGATTTGTGCTCTTTGGGGAAATGATGGTTCTGATACATTTCTGTCAGAATTTCAAGTGTAAGGGGAGAACGAGGTTCAACTTTGGGTACCTGCATCATTTGATCGTTGGACTCGGGTGTAATTAGGAAAAAGGTTTCTTCGCTCGAAGACACTATGGTTCTCTGATCAGGGAGGTAGTGCGCTTGGCATTTGAGAGCGAATTCAAGGAAATGATAGATCTGGGGAAAAAGATACAGGGGGAAATTTGACTGCCAGATCCTAATTTCATCGCTCTGATCGATGAAGGTGTCTTTAAACCATGAGTATAGCTCAACAAAATCAAAATCGAACCTGGTTTATGAAATCAAGTAGTCTTTGTTTGCTAACGGGATCCGGTCGAGATCGACCGGAGGTGGGAGAAAATGATTTTCCTTTGCATTTGAATTTTTGCTTTTGGGTGCCATTGATTTCCACTGATAATTGCACACTGAACACACATTAGTAGGTGAAAAACTCTGGTTGGATGAGGTGTTGCAGAGGCGAAGGAAAATGAGTCTCTGATACGTAGGGAGTGTGAATGGAATGGGAACTGACCGAAACTGGGTTGAATTTGAGTGAACAGGTATTCATTGGGCGAAAAAGGGTAGGTCAGATGAACAATGGGTATGTGGACAGTCATAAATGGCCAATAGGATGTTTAGAGCATGAGAGGGTAAGGTGAAGGACATATGACGTGTGAAAACAATTGACGTCCAGAAAGGCGATTGGGAGATGAACGAAATGGATATGACCTATAACGGTTAGCTGGAGGGGACATGCCGATGGGGTGACAAAATGGGATTTTCAATGGGTGTCTTGGGGTGTGACAATTCTGAATGGCGGTGGTGATTTGGAAGAATGATAGGCAGTGGAAATTTTGGAGTGGCGAGGTAGGATGTAACGAGATAATTCCACATAGGATGGGGCCCACCTAGACATAGCTTCTTTCCGGACCCCCCCTGACTTTAAAAGCAGAAAATTTTGGGGAGTTCGAGATCAATGGATGACCGTTGATTTGAAAAAATCTAGATCAACCGTTGATTCGAGCGCCCTCCTTAACCATCATGTCGGACCCCCCCCCCCCCCCCC
>ML801150.1:230033-246429 GCA_009831015.1 Picea engelmannii
CACCCTAACCATAATAAAGTAGTGCATTATACTTACAATGTTAACCTGCACAACTTTCCTACATTTACCACTTATCTTGCCTCACCTACACCATTGCAACAAATCCATATGAGGTTTGGGTAGGTTGTAAGTCCAAGAATTGAAAATGAAGTTTCTTATCATCATCAACAAACCGACAAGATCAACAAATTTGATGAAAATCAGACATTGGAACCGAAAAGTGAAGCATCTTCTACATCATGGTCACTAGATATGAATCTCTTCTGCATTTAGGAAGATCAATTTTCTAAAGAGATTCATGGTGTAACATCTATAGGAAATCAAGGGAACAAGGACTATATTGAATCTTGGTTTCAATCTGTCATCAATCCACAACTTCATGTTATACTTCAACAATTCTTGGCACTATCATTTCAAGGGAAGTTGGTCTTTCATATCTTGGTATTCATAATGTTAAATTTTTTAGTTGTGGGTATGAACATATTTGAGACTTTGTTACGTAAGTGGTTTCATTGGAAGTATTCTTATACTTGAGTTAATTCATTTTTTAAGTAAAGTAGGGTAGGGTAATGAATGAATTTTCAATAAATGTTTAATGGAATTGATTAGTTTAGTTCTAAGCATTAGTAGCCTAGTTTAGAAATAAAAACGAGACACCTTCAAGAGATCATTATTCGGTCGCTTGTAGCCTTGATCTCATGGACTTTCTTTAAAAAATCATCATTTTTTTTAAAGTTTTAGCATTTGCTGCAACACGTTGTGTACGTCAATCTAGGTACTTAGTGCTTGAAATTTTTGGTATGGGCATGTATTCCATTGAAATTTATTTTATTAAAAACATTCACAGCTATTCCGATCACTTTTTGGGGAGCCATATTTCATTTATTGGATTTTTGTGGTATTTTGGCTTGAAATGTTTACTAAAACACAGTTTGGACAGTCCATTTTTGGGAGACCAAATGGATTTATTTTCAAAACCTTCTTACATCCCAAGTATCCCTTTGAATATAGTTTCCAAACCAATTTGAATGTTTGATATTGGGCATCAAACTAAAAAGTTATGGTCAAAATACCAACGGGATGTCAAGCAGGCAGCTTAGGAACAGAGCTGGGACAATCCCTTTTTGGATGTCTTATTGGATAGATATTGAAAACTCGTTTCATTGGTATATTCCCCTATGAGTCTAGTTTACAACTCAATTTGAATCACTCAATTCCGATATCATATGAGGAAGTTATGACCAAAACACTGGTTGCTTGTCATAAATCTGCACTTTGAAAAATCTGTCTTCCCAGATGTTCATTGGTAAATTTGAGTCATCAATTCCTCTTTTCATTAAAACCTGTTTCTATTGGAGATACCTACATGAATCTAATTTCATCTCCAATTGGAATCACATCAATCCATCATCAAACGAAAAAGTTATGCCTAAAACTGTGACTTTTGGTCTAGTCCGAAATTTGAAAAACACCTTGTCATGCAGGGTGTCACTGCGCATATTTGGCATATCATCACATGGTATTTTCAAAACCTATTTATAATGGACATATACCACTGAATTTAATTTAATTTGGATTTAGAATCACTCAAATCGGATGAGAAACAAAGAAGTTATGATCAAAATACTGTTGGGTAGTATATGTTGGCCAACACTCCTGAACAGGTATACAATGAATTTTGTTTCAGTTATTTCTTTGGATTTGTTTTATAAGTAACTACATGTTTTGTTTTTGTGTATGTCTTGGATGAAGAGAGCCCGTACACCTTTCTTCTCCACGATCTCATGTTTTATTGCAGGTAAGTGCTTATGTTTTGCAGGTCCTTGGAAGATCGAAGAAGGTTAATACATGCATGAGTGATTCTTGAAGACTTTTTCTCAAATTTTCAAATGGATTGAGCACTTAACAAATGGAGAGATTGATGTGAAAACCATACAAAGACCAATGTTTCATAAGTCAAGTTTCATTGCTACATTAACCATGCCAAGAATCCTTCTAAGAAGACATTATGCTCATCATGCTCATTCACCAACACCGTGATATGCCTATACATTTATTTTCCCTCTACCATTCCATCCATTCCACTACCTTCTGCTCCATTTCATCACTTCCATACTTTCCACTCCAATCATTTCTAACCCATGAATAAAGTCATTCAGCTCCCTTACCACTTGCTAATGAAAATATTTCATCTTTATTTATTCAAATCCTTTTATCTATGCTCGCGTTGGATGATGTGGGATTCCTTAAGGCCCTCCTTCTAACAAATCTCATCCCATTGACTCCAACACATCATCTGAGATTGAGGTTAGAGTTTCATAGTGCCCTGGGATCTGCATACATCAATGGTAGATCTCATTGTTATTAATCATGGGGATTCATCAATGCCTCTTGATTGACAAATCTTGCAGGTGACTTGACTCCAACAAATCCATTCGTACCTATCAAGATGCACTAAGGTATTTTAGAGCTCATTGTCATCAAAGGTGAGTTTCTTCACGTTGGTTAACGGCATACATTAATGGCCAGTAATCCAACGATTTCTTTCCATGCTTGACTTCAACACATTCATTTGCATGGTAAGAATTGTACCTTATTTTTGTAGCAGTTGAAGATTATGTGATCTAATGGTTTCAACATTGATTTGCAGCATCATTTGTTTCAGTAGTTCTGCAGTCCCTTTCCATTTTCATTTCAACATTTGATTTTCAGAATAAGAGAAGGAGATTTATGATTTTGTAGCAGAATTCTTCATCATCATTTGTTTCAGTAGCAGTAGTCTTACATGCAGCCAACACAACATCATTTCAAATCAGATTTAGCCTCATTCTATTTCAGCTCTCATATACATCTGTCTCGACATCATTTTGGCTTACATCAACTTCAACAAACATCAGTCCATCCATGCCAATCAAATCTTTCATGGAGGTAAAACTTGAGGTAAAATAGCATGAGTTTTTGATTTGTTAAAGATTTAGGAAAATGTCATGAAGAACCACTAAGGATTTCTATTCTCCATTTTCATATCATAACTCATCTATTACCTCTCTTATCCATCCATTACCATATCAACCTTCACCTCATGCACTCCCAACAACCAAGTCAAGTCCTTCCCTACATCTGCTAACATCCAAGCATGAGAAATTGATTTGCTGCTGCCACATAAGAACCAGAATAGAGAAAGGAAGAAGATCATGATGTCGATTTTCATACAAGCATGATAAAATTCAGAGGTATGGTTTCTTTGGTTCATTTCCATGATGTATTCATTCATCTCATGGGTTTCCAATTATCTTTTCCAACCTTTTGACTCATGGTTCTCCTACATATTGTACATCTTCAAAAAGTTGTTGTTATGGATTCATGAAAGGATACAACATATGTGTTATATGGATTTGAGTCATACATGTTATACGGATTTGATAGGCTATGGAGTTAATGGATGTCCCAAGAAAGATTATGATGCTAACCCTTTCATTAATGCCTAGCCCTCCCATATGAACATTGTGTTTGTTTTACTCGCTTGCCGATATACATCATTGTTTAAAAGAGGGTTATGTGCTCATAAGATTTACCATGGGAGCATGATAATGGTTCTCTTGGGTGGTAGTATGATGATTTTGTGGCAGCCTCTATTTCCATCATGAAAACACATGTGTAGTTGCTTACACAAATTCTAATGGAAGGAAGTTATTAAAAGGCAATTGAAACAATGTCTCCACCCAAAATTTAAAAAGAAATTTCTGTAGTGGCTTGTTTCAGAGGCACCTTTCCCATAGTTATTGCAAGCAACAGAAGAAGCCTATGCTACCATACAAAAAAGAAAAAATCACTTTGAGTCATTATCTTTGGCATGCAACAAAAATCATTAGTTTCTGCCCATGGTTTCATATTCAACCATCTATTCTCATCATCATAATTGTATTGTTGAAATCTTAGAAAGTGAAGGTATATCCAAGGAAAATTCAGATCTCCATTGTGTAGTCATATTTTGGCATGCTAATACAGCCTAGAATGAAATCTATGGAAGAAAATTGGGTCACCATTGGTACATGTGGCAACAAATTTACCTGGGTGTGGGGAAAACTTATTGGAATTTCTAGATTTTGTCATTGGTTGGCTACATTTTTTTTTTTATGAGTTATCTTCATTACATGAAGAATGGACCAGATACTATGCATGCCCAAGAATCTATTTGAAGAAGGAAGTTGACTGTCCACAAGAACCTACAGTAAAATAAACTATTGTAGAAGCCATTTTCTTTTAAACACATGGGTAGAAATATATAGGTATGTGGTTCATTTTCTTGGTTCATGATACATTGATTGATTCACAAATTTTGAGCACTTCATAATGATGGTAAAAACTTTGTTCCATACAGTCTTAATGTTATGGATTTTCATTGAAAATAAGTCTTGTTATCAATGATGAAAACCTGTGAGGTAACCTACAAACAAAGGAAGTTGTTTTGAGATCTGGAATCCCATGATTACAGGGATGCAATCCCCATAAGTGAAACTGAGATTATTGGAGGCTATATCATATGGTATGGGGATTTTCAAATACATATGGTTAAGCATTTGATGGTAAACTCATGACATGGCCAACTCAATCACATTCTGAGATAACATTTGATGGATTTCCAAGATTGGAGGATTGGTATTCAAGCATTGATAAGGTATTTACAACTAACAATAAAACATATCATGTACTAATCATTTTGCAGCAAGCTCATGACCAGATTCAAGGTTTGCAGATTGTTTTCCCACTAAAAATGTTGCCTTGAAGTACAAGAAAAACTTATTGAGGTAATTTGATGGTGATTGTGTTGTATACATGAGCAAGGGGTACTTAGAAATGATTGTCTTCTTATGCATTAGTTTTCTGCAGAGGATCTCTTTTGAGATTATGTTTAAGTTTGATTTCATAATGCAGCACAAGGACATGCTATACAATCAGCGTGGGGCGGTTACTATGCATGATGGTTTGTTCTCTCATTTGCCATTCATATTTATTTTTCTCATGCATGTTATTTTCTACAAAAAGTGCAGAAATTGATTTGGGCATATCTTCCCAATGACGAACTGGGTTGTCATGATTTTTGGTATGATGAAGCATGGGATTAATATGCATACAAAATTCACTTTGTACTTTGAAAAAAATTTGGTGTTGTCAGAACCGTTTCGGGAGAGTTTCAATTACAAGGAGTTTCAACAAGAGGATATCTTGGGATTTGTGTATTGGATTGTTATGATTTTTGGCAAGAATGTGCATTAAATTGTGACATATAAAACTATCAAAATACTTTCTTCATCTGAGTTGTGATTTGCATGAAAATCCATTGTATCAACAACATTCAAATGAGTCCTTAACAACTTGGTTAATGCAATGTATTGAGTTGCATGAGGACATGCAACATTTTCACTGTGGGGAAAATGTTGGGTCACATATTTGTCCATATTTTCATCATCTATAGACATCCATTCCATCCCTTCTCCGTCCTATTATCGTTCATTTATCATTCCATTTGCTACAACTACTCATAAAATGATATATTATTCTTGTTATGCTTTAGTGGTTAATAATGATTATTCTTCCTTCATTTTTAATGAATTAAAGACTATTATGCATGATTTTTATGATGATGGTTTGACGAGTGATTTTGTGTATCATAGTTGCATCAATCAAGGTTCCAACCTCCAAATGACACATGTGAGTTCCAACTCGTGGTTAACCGTTTTCAGTGAAAAACGTGGCAGATAAGGTGAGACAAATTTTCTTGAAATATTGTGAGTAGATGAGGATGAATCTCGAAAATCTGAGACATGGGTTTTATTAAGAATGGGCCCAATTGAGTTTAGGGTGAGTCGTTTTCCAATTGGAGCTACGGTTTGAGAGAAATCACTTGTTCTTTAAAAGGGTATTTTCTAGATTTGCAGTTGCGGACGATTATCTAAACTTAGCAATTTGTTTGAGCAACCCAGGGATTTGGGGATTTGATTTGTATAAATAAGACCTCTTCAATTAGGAGAGGGGTAGTCATGAAATTATATAGAATTTGTTTGTAAGAAAGAGTTGAACTTATGTAATTTTTGAGTTTTCTTCAATAATACAAATGAGCTTATGGATCTGCAATTATGTGCAACTTTCTCTTGATCTTGTAAGTCTTTTGGCCACACATGCTAGGTGAGGCAGGGCCCCCTCAATCTGGTATGTGTTGGTCTTATTAATTTACTTGTATTTTTCTTTTCATTGTCTTAATTTATCTTGGTTTATGATTAGTTGATCACTGCTTACAGTTGTGTGTTGTTTATTAGATTGCTCTTACAATAAGATTCAGTTCATGTTGTTGTTACTTCATTTTGTTAATACTCCTTTAATTTATGTAAGAGTGTGGTAGTTGTTTTATTTCAGCTGAGTGTATTTTCAAGCAAGAGCGGATTTGATTGATTTTAAGTTATGTGTTTTATTTTATTAAATAGATAATAGTGTTAGTTGGAATTTGCTGCTTGCATATATTGTGCATGGTTACTTTGAAATAAAAGACTTCCTTGGGTTGACAATTGAATAGTTGGGAAAATACTACAATGCAATTAATTCAACATTAGTTCAGCCCAATGTAACGACTGTTGTTCCTTTGAGTGTAGTTGCTATTCATTTGAAAGGAACAACTTCCGTTCCTTTCACGCGAATATTGTTCCTTTGAGGGTAGTTTCTATTCATTTGAAAGGAACAACTGTCGTTCCTTTCACAGGACTACTGTTCCTTTGAGTGTAGTTGTTGTTCATTTGAAAGGAACAACTGCCGTTCCTTTCATGCGACTGTTGTTCCTTTGAGTGTAGTTGTTGTTCATTTGAAAGGAACAACTGTCGTTCCTTTCACGCGACTGCTGTTCCTTTGAGGGTAGTTACTATTCATTTGAAAGGAACATATGTCGTTCCCTTTACGATTGTTGTACCTTTATATGTGTTGCATATCTGGAGGTTGTGTATTGAAAACAAAAGGTAAGAACCTACGTAGGAAACAAGTAAAATTCTTGTGCCAGCGCCTACCTTTGGTTGATGCATAGAGGTTGATTTTAGGACATATTTAGAGCCCAACAAATACCGCTGCTATAATAATTTGCTCAGATGCGAAGGAGAAAAGATAAAAGTCTTTGGTATAGTATGGGATAATTAGAACTGGGGCTTGGGTGAGAGCTGTTTCACCTGCTCAAATGTCTGTTTGGACTCGGCGTTCCATTTGATTTTTGTGTCCTTTTTCAACATATTGGTGATATTCCTGAAAAGTTCGGCCAAGTTTGGTATGAATCTTCTAAGGAAATTTATTTTGCCAATGAAAGATTGTATTTCTTTGATGTTCCTAGGGTGTTCCACCTTTTGGATAGATTCTATCCTGCTGGGATCTATTTTAATTCCATCTTTGGAGATTATGTGTCCCAGTAGTTTGCCTTCCTCTAACCCGAAAAGGATTTTCTTAGATTCAATGAAATCCCAAATTTCCTTCACTTCTCAAACACACATCTGAGGTGGAGCAAATGTTCTTCATTGGATTTGGAGTAAACGGTTACATCATCTAGATAAATGACTATAAATCTCACAATTTCATCGATAAAGGCAATATCCATTGCTCTTTGGAAAGTAGCCCCAGTGGTTGTTGGCATAACTGCTGTACTGACTTCTGCGATGGGAACTGCACTCAATGGAATGACTTCCATTGAGGTCGATTGTTCCTTCTCTTTCAATAACTTTTCCAACTCTGCTTCCATTTCCCTGAGCTGTGCATTCTGCTGCATGATAAGTTTCAACAATTCTTCTTTCTCGTTTTCCACCTCGACTATTTATTTAGCTTGTGAATCCTCTGTTGGTGGAAATTTCAGTTGTTTTCTCAAAGATGCAATGTCGACATTATTTTTCTTCAACATTTCCTCTACTGATTTTACATTCGAGGGATCATACCCAATCTTGAGCACCAACTCCTCTAAGGATTTTATTCTGTTATCCTTTTCAAAAGAGGATATCTTTTCCAACTTCAATTGGGTCTGAACATTGCTTAAAGAAACCTGGAACTTTGCTGCTGTAGAGGAAGCATGTGCTAATGTGGAGAAAACCATTTCTCCAGTCTGTCTATGCAAGTCCATCTGGTTAGCTGGATGGAATTTTTTGGTGTCAAAAATGATAGTTGACCTCTTGTAATCAATGATCTCTTTGGGTTGAGACACCTATTCTTGCAGAAATGCTAGATGCATTCTTCCTTTCTCTATGTCAAAGGATGACAAAAATCAATGTTGTGCTATGGAAGTTTGCTTCCAAAACCGAGAGTAGTTCATGTTGGTCAACATCTGGTTCTTCTTTTTAATCATTTCATATTTTTCAAAAATGCTTAGAGGTACAGATCCTTGTGGAGTTTGGGTGGTCACAACTATCTCTGTTTGCTTCTTTGAAGAAGAAGTTGACACCACATGCTATCTTCTTTCAATCACTGTGGCAGGGTAGGGCTCTTCCTCACCAGACATGTGAGTAGCATGAGCAGTTTTGGATTTCTTGCTGTATACCTAAAAATCTTTTGCTGATACCTCAGTGATTGAAGGTGAATCGTCCTTTCTTGGCCTTTTTTCCTTGGGTACCTGTGGAGTGGTAGTCAGTGAAAAAAAGACTGAAGGAGATTACTGTGGCTCTATATCTACCAGAGTGTTTTCTTCCCACTCTATCTGGTTCACATACTTTTCAATTTCTGGTTTGAGGCTGTGGGCATAAGGTGAACTTTTGTTCTTGGATCTCATCTCTGCAATGATCCCACTGGGGCCATATCGCCAAATAAAACTGGTGCTGAATTTCATTTCCTTCAATAATTTATCTGCCTCTTCCCCAGCAGCTTGACTGTTGCAGATAAACGGTCCTATTTTCCCTTTGATCCTCATCTGTTGTTTTTTCTTTAGAGACACAAAATGGATGTCATATGAGTTTATCATCTGACGAATATACTCCAGTGTGAATATTCGAACAAGCACATACTTGGGCATCTTGTATGGAGCTATTTCACACCCATACACTCTGATTTCTGTGTGATTCTGGTATAGAAACTAGTCCCCAGTCTTTGCGAGATCCGAAAGGTTCATAACTCTTTGGATCTCCTCGTTTATCCTTGACTCATGTCTTCCACTAAGCATGCCTACAACTGGGTGATAAAACAACTCAATGAATTGTTTAAAAGTGAACTTAGTGGAGCTTCTCCTGAGCAACGATGTCCATATAGTGATTGCTTGAGGTTTTCCTTCCTTGTCCATCTTCTGCATGTGAAAGGAAAATTTGTATTCTTTATAGAACATGAACATGTAGGCCAGTACTGAAGAATAACGAAACATGCCTTCTGTAGGGAAATTTTCCAGCTGGTCGTGCAGGTTCTCAGCTAAGAAACCGCTGTAGTCGAAATGGATGGAAACTTTCTTCAGCAGAGAAAATGGACAGGAAACCTAAGATAGGTTCATCCACCCATTCATCTAAGAAGTAACCGAACAAGAAACATAGTGTGGAGATAATCTGGTTTCCACTTTCAAAAAATATGGAAGAATGGTAAGGAGGATTCTTTTTAGGGAATTGGGCGTCTTGAGGGAGGAAAAGCTCAAAGCTTTGTGCTGTTTGGAGATATGATAAGTTTTGATACATTTCTGTCAGAATTTCAAGTGTAAGGGGAGAACTAGGTTCGGCTCTGGGTACCTTCATCATTTGATCGATGGCCTCAGGTGTAATTAGGAAAAAGTTTTCTCCGGTCGAAGACACTATGGTTCTCTAATCAGGGAGGTAGTGTGCTTGGAATTTGAGAGCGAATTTGGGGAAATGATAGATCTGGGTAAAAAGATACAGGGGGAAATTTGATTGCTAGAGCCCAATTTCATCGCTCTGATCAATGAAGGTGTCTTTAAACCATGACTGTAGCTCGAAAAAATCAAAATCAAAATAAATGTAGTCTTTTTTTGCTAACGAGATCTGGTCGAGATTGACCAGAGGTGGGAGAAAAGGATTTTCCTCTGCATTTGAATTTTTTCTTTTGGGCACCATTGATTTCCACCGATACCTGCACACTGAACACACGTTATTAGGTGAAAAACTCTAGTTGGATGAGGTTTTGCAGAGGTGAAGGAAAATGAGTCTTTGATATGCAGGGAGTGTGAATGGAATGGGAAATGACCAAAACAGGGTTGAATTTGAGTGAACGGGTATCCGTTGTTAGAAAAAGAACAGGTCATATGAACAATGGGTATGTGGCTAGTCATAAATGGCCAACAGGTCATTTATAGCATGAGAGGGTAAGGTGAAGGACATCTGACGTGTGAAAATGGTTGACGTGTAGAAATACGATTGGGATATGAACGTAATGGATATGACCTGTAACGGTTAGCTGGAGGGGACATGCTGATGGGGTGACGAAATGGGATTTGCAATGGGCATCTCGCGGTGTGACAATTCTGAATGGCGGTGGTGAGTTGGAAGAATGATAGGCGGTGGAAATTTTGGAGTGCTGAGATAGGATGTTATGAGATAATGCCACGTAGGATGGGGCCCGCCTGGACATAGCTTCATTCCGGACCCCCCCTTCCTTTAAAAGTATAAAATTTTGGGGAGTCCAGGATCAATGGCTGACTGTTGATCTGAACAAAGCTAGATCAGCCGTTGATTCGAGCACGCTCCTTAACCATCATGTCAGACCCCCCCCCCACTGTTAAAAGTAGAATGGTCGGGGGGTGGGTGGGTCTGGAAACTCTTGTGGACCATTGATTTGCATGCTGGCGGGATGATCGTGGATCTAAGCATACCTTTTAATTACCTTTTTGGACCCCCCCCCATCGTTAAAGGTCGAACGATCCGGGGGGGGGGGTGTCTAGAATCTTTTCAGAGCCGTCCATTTGTGCGTTGGTGGGGGAACCATAGATCTGAGCACACCTTTTAATTACCTTTTCAGACCCCCCCATTGTTAAAGGTCGAACAATCGGGGGGGGGGGTCCAGACTCTTTTCTGATCCGTAGATCTGGGCGCCCAAAGCTTAGTTGTAGATCTAGGCCCGATATTTAATCTCTAGGGCGCAATTCAATATATGATGTAGAACTTAGGATTAATGATGTTTTATGGGTTTTTCACACTGCTTCTTTTGATTTTTATCACCAAGGGGTTAGAAAAAATTTCATCATAAAAAATCATGCATTTTTAATCGATTATCTTACATATTTTATTGAAAGGAAGTTGTCTAACCTATGTCCTAACCTACTCATTTGCACCTTTAGCCCAGGTTAGATTGTTGGACTAAGAAAATACTCTACCTAGGGGCTATTTGACCAATATTAGACTGTTTGGTCAAATTTATTCACTAACTAACCTGATTACTTGGCTAAGGTTAGACAGTTTATCCAAGCTTATTCACTAATCCTAGATACTTAAATTTAAAAGACTTGGCCATGTTTAAACTATATGGATCAATTGATTGTCATTTCATGGGTATTTTATCCATTTTCTTTTGTTTTTTGCCCTCTTTTATTTTTCTCATTTTTCCTTTTCTTTTCTTCTTTTTCCTTTTTTTTTTCTTTTTTTTCTTTTCTTCTTTTTCTTTTATTTTTAGAATACAACAATATTTGCTAGCCAAAAACACTAAAGGAACAAAATCACAATCACTATTTGATCCTATAAATTATAGGGTTATAACAAGCTGGTAAGCTCGTCAGAAAGAACCGTCCAACACAGGTCACGGGATTCGTAGTAGACCTTGCAGGGAAGTGTGCAAAAGGAATGCAAATGAACTGGGCGAGCTACCTCATCAATGAGCCCGAGAAGGACTACTGCGAAGCGCAGGATCAAGGATACAAATTTCATTTTAGTTGGTTACTGGTACTGATCACCTTCATTGCTTGGAAGATGCCGGAAGGAGCGACATTCCCAGAAGTTGATCCACCAGAGTCGTTTTCCACAAGGGTCTCCACCATGTGGTACACAAATGACATGTCGAAGCAGTGGAAGTCGAATGCTGTCTTCCATTTATACTACCAGCAGCTGAAGCACTCCATTGAATCATTTCCACAAATGACCCCGAACACACTGCATCAGTACAACCCACTAGCAAATTTCCACGCAGATCGACACTTTATTTATATCACTGCGCACAAGGATGAGAGTAAGGAGGAACTTCAATCCTATTATAAGATGATCTATGAAGACATGGAGGAGATCACCAAAGAATGGCCAGCAAAGTTCCTTGTCTTGGTGGAAGATGAAAAATTCTCTGACCTCGACATCATCAAAAGTCCCTTGGTCACTTGGGTCGAACATGATGGACAAACTAACAGGAAGAAAAAGGAGGAAGTGCAGAACAAAAAAACTGATGAGGAGTACAGTGCCTCAGAGGAAAGTAGGCCAAAATCACCTGTAGGAGGAGGAGGAGACAAAGTGAACCAAGAAGAAGGAGGGGAAGAAGGAGAAAAGCAATACAAATGCAAAGTTTCACCGCCAAAGGATCCCCCTATAGAGGCCAAAACATTGAAGAAAAGTAAGGTCTCATCAATATGAATCAATCGAAGAATGTGTTCATAGTGGATGATGTCGATCTCATCATCGCCACCATGGAGGATGCTTCATAGGATATCCTGCAGAGACATGAAGCGAAGCAAGAAAAATTGTATGACATAATAGAGAAGGAGCTCAAGGACATACAACAAGATATCCATTTGAGCCGTGCAATACCTACTGTGCCTTCTTCAGCAGAAAGTGTAGAATTGGGGGATGATCCCACCCAATTATGAATATTAGAAGATGCAACAGAGGATCGACTTCGTCAATTCCAAGAAGAAAAGAAGCAGGCTACAGAAGTTGTGAAGAAAGAAAAGGAGGAGGTCATAGAGAAACTTCGAGTTGCGCAACAGGAGAAAGATGAAATTAGGGAAATGTTCGAGGAGGACAAAGAGAAGATGTAGAAAGAAAAAGACCACCTTCTCGCAGAGCAAAATTTGGTCAAAGAGGTAGTAACTAAATCACTTCACTCTGTGCCAAGCTTGGCACAGGAGGAACCAGAGTCAACTGAGATGTAAGTGGGGAAGCTCGCCGAAGCCATTCAACATCTTCAAGCACAGATAATGGCGTTAGAGCTCCAAGAAGTACCTAACACTCCACAAGAAGTGCGTGATCAGAGGGAAGAAGCTTCCAGGAATGCAACAGAAAGAATTAGGGCACTGGCCTCAGAGTGTAAGAATTTAAGTAATCATAGTGCGTAGAACTATGAGTGCCTTGCAGAAGATCCGGAGCTAAGGAAACTGGAAGCACATCTCCAGGAGGGACAACAACATGAATCCACCATCCAAGAATAGATGAAGTTGCTCACTATTGTTGAGAGGATGAAAACATCACAGGAACAACTCACAGTCTAACAACAGGTTACTGCCATCCAAAGAAGAGTCATGGAAGTTACACAGAGACTCCAACCGGTGCAAGATGAAGCCTGCATGCTTTTTGAAGAGATTGAAGGACATGCCTTATAGCTAGAACAAGTGGTTACGATACTGGAACAATGCTTGGAAGGTCCTATTACAGAACAATTAATTCAAGATTTCGCTGACAAGGAGGCTTTGGCAAAGTAGCAAGTCGAGGTAGCTCGAGCTAAGCTCGATGATCTGAAAATGATAAAGGCTTGTATTCTTGAAAATATTTGCAAGTTTTAATTCAAGTGTTCTTATGCAAAAGGATCAATTTGCAAACAAAATTTATATAGAAATTATACATTCAAGATGCAGATTATAAGCAACAAATAACAGTGAACAATAAACACATAACACAACAAATGATAAAGGAGTTCACCCCTCTCTTGGGTTACATCTCCTGGTCCATCTTCCATTGGATCTTTTATATTATTTGCTCAAAGTGATAAAATATGTGCTTTAAAATGCTCAAAATTCCAAATAGATGGCTCCAATGTCTTCAGAACGTCCAAAAATCCCTAGCTGGGCTTTTTCGGCACCTGATTTGGCCAAAAATTGAAGAAGATAGGCTTCCTGGAAGTTCACCTTCAAACTTGTTGTCTCTGGATCACCAAAATGCACCTCTGTGTGTCCAACCTAGCTCATGTGCTCATTTCCATGCTAAAACCTAGCACCAGGTGCATAACCAAAAATCGTGCAAACTGTAGGACGGTTAGGGAACCTAGCCCATAACTGCCAAACCGTGGACATATGGGTCATATGACCGCACCCGCACATAAAAAGGGCCAAGTTAAAAACTTATGGTAATGCACCAAGTGTCTAGGCACGTGGGCTCTAAATTCATTTGAAAAACATGCACGGGTGGTGGTTATATGGTAAACAATATGTGACCAGGGGCCGGGGCTTAGCCCCGTCCCAGACCACGCCCAACCGTTACACATTGCAAATTCAAATAATTTTAAAACCATATACATATTAAGAAACAATGGTGGGTGCACTAGTTGGGTGGCCCTTCCCAAATCTCTTCCCCTACCTGTAGGTCGCGGGGTCGAGTCCTGCCGACTACACAAATTTTAACCATAGCCTAGGTGACACGTGGTGGCCCTTGCTTGGGCCACGTGTCACCAATCCATTTGCCACTAAATGCCACGTGTCAAGAAATGATTTGACCATCCAACTGCCAACTATCCACCAACTTAGCCCTGCCACATCAGCGTATGGCCCTGCCATGTCATTGTCAGCATCCATTGGACTGTATAGTTGGCAAATTGTTTTTGCCTGTTTGACAATTTGAAAAGAACGCAATATCTCACTCATCCGAAGTCCATTTGAACCCAAACGAGTTGCGTTGGGTTCGTTATGATGAGGCCTACGAACCTGTTCGATTTGAAGTGATTTCGAGCACTTTGAATTTTGAGCAAAATTTGATCCCCTGGATCACACCTCCCCATTGGAAAGCTTTTGGACCTCCAAAAGCCTACTTTCAGTCTATCTGAAGATGAGGGTATAGTTCCCTCACCTTTCCAACCTCAATCCACTTGGATTTGCTTGGATTTGTGTCTTTAAGACCAATTCGAAGATATTCCACATTTCCTCGTTTTGAAGTTCTCATTCTCTTGTCAAGGATGGTGTCTTCATGCAGTTCTATAAGATATTATGGGGAGAAATAATCTATAGAAGGAATATAAACATCTTCTCCTTGATCATAAATCAAAGGAGGCTCATACAATTTCAAATTCTCAACATTAACAACTGCATACATTTGCATATAAGGAGGCAAATCCAAACGGAAGACATTGTTACCAATCTTGTCAAGAATCTTGAAAGGACCATATCTAATTGGTTTCAGTCTTTTACCTTCTCCTTTAAGCCTCTCCTTACTAATGTAAATCCAAACTTCATCTCCAACTTGGAAACTATGATCAACACGATGCTTGTCATGTCTTGTCTTGTACTTGGCTTGACTCTTTTCCAACTATTCTTGTACCATTTGATGTATCGACTGAATTTGTTCAATGAACTTTTCTGCCCTATCAATGTCATATTGACCATCAATAGCAATATCCTTCCCAAAGATAAAATCTAAAGGAGATTTGGGCAAATAGCCAAAACATGCTTCAAATGGCATTGTTTGAGTTGAAGAGTGCTTAGCTCGATTGTAAGCATGCTGAATGTAGTGCAAATGCTCATCCCAAAGTTTAGGATTCTTGTTGCAATAACCACGAAGAAGATGCACCACTGTTCTATTGACCAATTTTGTTTGTCCATCGGTTTGCAGATGAAAAGTTGTGCTGTTTTTCAGTTTGGTGTCCATGAGTGCCCATAAACTTGACCAAAATTTTCCAATAAATCGAGAATCTCGATCAGAAATAATGGATTTAGGCAATCCAAAATGTACCCAAACATGCTGAAAGAACATTTGTGCCATTTGCTCAGCTATAACCTGCTTCTTACAAGGCATCAAAATACACATTTTTCTAAATCGATCAACCACAACATAAAGATAATCATGATTTTTTTTAGACATAGGTAGACCTCCTACAAAATCCATAGAAATACTTTCCCAAGGTCGAGAAGGAACCGGAAGTGGAGTATACAAACCCAACATTCTGTTGCTAGGTTTGATTGTGGCACATAACGAACATCCTCAAACATATCTTGAAACACTTTCATTCATTTTAGGCCAATAGCAGTACCTTTGCAAATTAGACACCGTCTTGCCTACACCAAAGTGACCAACAATAAGAGAAGAATGGGCTTCTCTTATTATGTTGATTCTTTCCCCCTGTGGAATACATAGCTTTCCAAGATGATACAAAAGATTATCATGCACATGGTAATCCAATTCCTCAACATGGTTAGAATGACACAAAGTTGCATATACTTCTTTAAAATCAACATCTAAAGCATATTTCTCAACATAGCTCTCATGCATGATAGGAC
>ML801150.1:253475-264193 GCA_009831015.1 Picea engelmannii
AAGAACAGAGCCCCAAAACCCCACTCCACATAGGACATGAGATCTGCACGCACCTCGCCAGATCCTCCTTCCCTGAGTTAGGTCACAACACAAAAGCCTTCTTACACAGTATTTACACAAGATTCTTACAATCACTTGCACTTAGCTCTGCAAGTTCTCAACACACAGTAAGCACAAAGCCTTTGCAATCACATAGATGAAACTCTAGCACTTAACATCTTTTGTCCTCTTTCTTACATCGCCTATATTTCTATTTATACATTACAAAATGGGCCTAAACATGGGTAAACCCATGGGATGACATCCCATAACCATTACCATAATCCCAAAACTTCCCTAAATAGGGGACAAGATTCCACGATCTCCGCTTCGACTTGTGCTCCACCTTCGACCAACCCGTTGAAGTCCCAAAAAAGGTCAAACATGACCAAGTTTATCCAAAACTTGGTCAAGGGACAACATGCTCCCAACACTCACCTATGACTCATCTCGAGTTACTCTGCTCTGGGTAACTCTGCCTCAAACGACATGAGCTTGGCTCGAGCTACTTTGACCTGCTGCTTCGCCAAGGCCTCCTGCTCGATGAACTCCTGAATAACTGACTTGGTCATAGGTCCTTCCAAGCATTGTTCGACTGCAGTGACTACGTGTTCTAATTTTGTTCCTCGTCCTTCAATCTCCTCAAAATGTAGGCAAGATGCATCCCAAACTGGTTGGAGATTCTGAGTCACTTCCATGACTTTGCTCTGTATGGCATGGACCTATTGCTAAGTCATGCACTATTCTTGGGATATTTTCATTCTCTTGACCGCTGACAAGGGATTCAACTGCGCTTGTACTGTTGCTGCTTGCTGCTTTGCTTCCTAGAGCTGTGAATCCAGTGTCTTTAGTTCAGGGTCCTCGATAAGGCGCTCATAGTTTTGAGCACTTCGACTGCTAAGATGCTTACATTCCAAGGCTAATCCCTTATTTCTCTGGACTGCGCTTCAGGAGGTTTCTTCTCACTGGTCTCGCACTTCCTGTGGAGTGCTTGGTACTACTTGTAACTCCAATTATGCTACTCTCCATTGAAGTTGTTGGATGTATGCAACAAGCTTCGCTACTTGACTCTCCACTGGTTATTCTTCTATTTGTTCTAAGCTTTTCACAGAGCGAAGTGCTCTGTTGACTGCTTCTTTAACTCCAACCTACTTTGTTGGCAGTTGTTCTTTTTCTTTCTGGATTTGTGCTTTATCCTCTTCGAACTTGATTTGGAGGTCATCCTTCTCTTTTTTCACAACTCGACATTGCTCTATGAATTCCTCTTGTGCTTGCTTCAAGGCCATTGTGGCTTGTTCTTTTTCTTCCTGCACATGACAAAGGCAAGCTTCGGTTGCATCAGCTATTCTGTGGAGTTGGGCAGACTCATCTCCCAAATCTATTTCTTCTGAGGGAGGGGGCAGAGTGGAGACTATGCAACTAGAGTGAAGGGCTTGCTGTACCCCTCTCAGCTCTGCTTCAATTCTTTAGTACATGGTTTCTTGTTTTTCTTCATTTCTTTGCAAAATATCTTCCGAGGCATCTGATACAGCTGCGCTAATGAATTCGAAGTCATCGACCGTGAGCACAGTCTACAACTTTGGATTACCATCTTTGGAATTCTTCCTCAATGTAGGTTTCATTGGGGAAACCTTTATTTTCTTGGACGTCTCTGCCTCTTCAAGGGGGTTCCTAGGTGGTGTTACTTCACCCTACTTTGCTCGTCTTCTTCCCCTTCTTTCTCTTCTTTTTCCACTTCGTCATCGCCTCCTATGCTAGGTGAATCTGATGCTGTTTTTTCTGATGTGATGCATATTTCCTGTACATATTCCTTCTTTTTCTTCTAGCTACTGTTGGGTTCATCATACTCTTCGTGAGTAACCACCGGACTTCCAATGAGGTCGGGGTCAGACAGTTTTGCGTGGTTAACTGGAAGTAGGATTTCTTCAGGCCACTCCTTGGTGATTTCCTCCATGTCCTCCTTGGTGAGATTGTAATAGGACTGAATCTCTTCTTTATGTTTGTCTCTGTACGTAGTAATATATATATAATTCCTATCTACGTGAAAATTTACAACTGGTCTGAACCTGTCCAAGGTGTTCGACGTCATACGAGGGAAAGAATCAATAGCCCTTGTTAACTATAGGTAGTAGGTATGGAACAACGCATTCGATTTCCATTGTCTCTCCATATCGCTTGAATACTAGAGCATGGTGAAATTTTCAGCTAGTGGCTCGAGCGATTCAATGCCAGGGAAGGTCACTCCTTCGGGAATCTCCCAAGCAATGAACATGATGAGGATCAACAACTAGATAAAGTGGAACTCATAGCCATAATCCTGAGATTCACGACAGTCCTGTTCTAACTGGTTGACGAGGTAACTCACCTAGTTCATTTGTAATCCTTCCATGCATTTTCCTGTGAGGTCAACAACGAACCCCATGACTTGTGTGGGTCTGTTCTTCCTTACTAGCTTACCAATGATCAACTGGAAGGCTAGGTGCATTGCGCCATTCTGGGTGGCTGCTACCTTGTAGGCTTGCTTTCCCTTCTCGACATTGCCATAGGTGTCTTTAATATTTTGCGCCAGAGCATGATCTGCAACCTTCCTTGGATATAAGTCTTGTGGGTCTAGTCCCTGCATGCTCAATTTGGTGATCCTATGGATCAATGTCAGATCGACGGTGATATGCCTATCTAGCCATATATAAATGCCATGGAAACACGACATCAGGAGTTTAACACATGCGTTAACCTTCTGATGCCTTCCAAAATGTGGTATCTTCATCAAGTTCAAGATAATGGACCTCATGATGTCTATAGTCCATAGATGGGGAATGATATTCGACTTATTCCCTTTGGTATTGGTCAAATATTTGTGAGGTGCGAGCATGCCATAGCTCTTGCGGTCTCCTAGGCTATAGTCACTGATCTTCAAGGTTGGAATCCTCTCCTACTGCAGTTTGACTGCTTGTATTCCCTTCAGGAGGTACACAGTGATGATTGTGTAGTCGAAGTCCCTCGGGACACTGTCATGACTCACCACACTGGCCAGAGGTGGGATGTTGTTGTGCAAGATGGATGGGATTAGCTTCACATTCATCAAGTCATCACGATGCTTGGTTATTTTCTCGGTCACAGCTTGGGATGGTACATATCCATGAGCAATCGATGGGGAGGCTTACACTCCTCTTGTTAATGAGGATTGGATGCATGTAGACATCACCTTTTCGACCATGAGGTTTATTAGAATCTCTTCGATGGATTTTTCTTCTGCACTAGTTATGTCCAAAATGCACACTCAATATATGATATATCATATCGATGAACAATACTCAATGTAACAGAATGGATGGCGAGGTCTCAATGATCACTGCGTGAAATCAACTAGTTCTCTGTGGGCTCGAATGATCACAATTGGAAAAAATGTTCTCAGTGCAATGATCGACGAGATAAATAGACATTCTCATAACAAACTCTTCCAACGAGCAGCCTCAATGCAGTTCCATCCGTTATGCTGTGTTCCCAACGGTTAAAGGGCGAATGGTCTGACAATAACTGCATTTCTAGCCGTCGTTCTAATGATCATAATGCCTCCAATGACCATATTGCTTCACCATGGCGAAGTGCCAATCTGTGTTGTACTGATATTTCGATGAAGTTCAGGTTTTGGAAAATTTCCTTCTGAGAAGTCTTCCCTTGAACTTCTTGCAATTTTTCTAACTTTTCGCTCTTCTTACTGAGCTTTCTGGCCTTCTTTCTTGTGATATGAATCATTGGTTTCCTCTTTCCATTATCATTCTTATCTCCTCTTGGCATGATAACTTCACACTATGGAGGTTCTTTCATAGGGTTCAAGGGTAATACTTCTTCTCTTTTTGGGGTAGGTGCTTTACTCTCTTATACAGGCAGGTGTCTCCAATATTCCTATGTCCTTTCAACTTCAACGTCCATATCTTTGGTCCTTAGTAGCTTCGATTGTTTCTCTTTTTATTCCAGTAAGTGCACTATTCTCCTAGCCATGAAATATATTAGTTCTTGTTTTTTCTGTTCTAGATCCTTCTCTTCTTGTTTCCTTCATATCTGATCTTTCTCAATCTAGGTTTTTCCTAGCAAGATAGCAAATGGGGCTCCGTTCTCAACAAATTTAACGATCTCAAATTCTTCTTCTGTAGAAGTTCCGTGAGAAATCATAGATGTATGGGTAAGTATTCCACATAGGGCTATCAACTTTCCTCTAAATAATCCTATTTATTCCAATGAAGGAACCATAGTAGGCTTTCCCAAAATTTCCCAAGTTCTTTCTGTCATGATATTCACCTGTGTTTCCTCATCCATGACACAGTCTATGCCAAAGTGTCCTATTCTTGTTTCTATGCACTCTTTCTCTTTTAAGACCTCTGATAAGTTGATATCTCTATGATCGTTCAGGGTATCTTTCATCTGTATTAATACAGTCTCTGATTCTTTCCGGGTTTCTATCATATCCTTAGTTTCTTGGTTTGTCTCATAGTTTTCTTGTCTCATATTCATCTTTTCAACTTTTTCAATCATTATAGGGAAATCCAAAACTTCATGGTCCATAGCTTTATAGGAAATACAACTAGGACCTCTACCAGGGTATTCCTTAGCAACATGTCTAGGTCTTCTGCAACTATAGAAAAGAGTTAATCCTCTCTTTCTTTTAAATGATCTCCAACCTTTCCTGTACTGTGCACTGGGATCACAGTAACTAACTTGAAAAAAATTATTTCTAGGATCTTGCATCCATTTTTTATTCCAAACATTCTTTCTATGCATAGCAATAACATATATTTCACTAGTTCTAGTAGATCTATTCATGTCAAATCTTCTTTCTTCTAGTTGTACCCTAGTTTTCAGATTAGGATCAATTCTATTAAACATACCTAGATCCATTCTTTCGAAATAAAATTTTTCACTTATCTTACCTTTCTCAGAGCACAAAGCTTCAAGATCTTACCTCTTTTCTTCAGATTAGACTTCTCTTCTTAGCACATAGATTCACAATTCAAGTAGAATACTGCGCACTAAAGTAGCAGATGTACGCACAAATCTTTCTTTTCTTCAGTTCCCAACATTCACAGTTTCAGATCCCGACATAGAACCATTTGTTGGCACAAGGGTAGACCTAGGGTTCAACACTTCAACAATGCACCAACAAAACCCTAATTACTGTCCCTTTCGGAAACACCTGCGAAGCAGATGAAGTCTCACCCAAGGTAGAGGCAGGGGTGGTTGTAGGAATCAAATGTATGCAACCTATCTGGGACACAGATCTGTGATTACACCACTCTAACAAAACACTTAGCAGTTAGAATTCATCAATATTTAACCCTTATTCACTTCACAGATCCAAACCCTAATTATAGTACAAAACAATATTCAGCTAGATCTAACACATCTAATCACTTAGCACATGGAAAGAGATCAGATCTAGCATTCATTCACATCACTAAGCATACCGAATTCATCTAAACATTCATTACTGCACTAAGCTTCAATCATATGAACAATATAACAACCATAATGCACAAAGCAACCATAACATAGGATATACGTGGTTCACCCCAGTGTGGGGCTATGCCCACCAACTCTTCTCTTATTTATTATCTTCTGTCAATCTTCTACAAGCACAGAGCCCAAAAACGCCACTCCACATAGGACAGGAGATCTGCATGCACCTCGTCAGATCCTCCTTCCTCGAGTTAGGTCAAAACACAAAATCCTTCTTACACAATCTATACACAAGATTCTTACAATCACTTGCACTTAGCTCTACAAGTTCTCAACACACAATAAACATAAAGCCTTTGAAATCACATAGATAAAACTCTAGCACTTAACATCTTTTCTCCTCTTTCTTACATCGCCTATATTTCTATTTATACATTAAAAAATGGGCCTAAACATGGGTAAACCCATGGGACGACATCCCATACCCGTTACCCTAATCCAAAAACTACCCTAAACAGGGTCCAAGATTTCGTGATCTCCGCTTCGACTTGCGCTCTGCCTTCGACCAACCTATCGAAGTCCCAAAAATGGTCAAACATGACCAAGGTTCTCCAAAACTTGGTCAAGGGCCAACACACGCCTAGAGATTGGAACAACGAGGATGAACACCATAATAAGGTACACCGCATTCTTCTTCTCTCTTGCTTTATTGGTTGGGTTAGATTTAAAGGGAAAGTATCAACCATTTGTTTACTTTTGTATTTGGACCAATTTTCCTGATTGTCCACCCATGTATTGTGATTGTACATATGTACCTCCTACATACTGCGATTGACCTGATGGTCCCCCCATGTATTTTGATTGGCCTGATGCACCTACCATATACTATGTTTGAAGGGACTATTGCGTTGGAATCATGGGGTTTACAGATTAATAAGGAAAAGTTCCTTGCATGGGTGGACAACTCTGGTAGCCACCACACATGGGAGGACCATCTAGTTTTACCATCTCACTGCAACTTAGATATGGTTCTACTGGTGTTCCCATGCCACATGGTTACCACCAATGTCCACATGATAACCAAAAAATTCCATTTTTGGCTACGCTAGATCTACCAAATCTGTCACCTTTGGAAAATGATCCCATTCAACATGCCCCATTTTGGCCCACCATCCTTTCCAAATTATCGCCCGGCATCCCAAAATTCGACAAAAAACCCGGGGAAGATCCTAAAAATCATGTTATGACTTTCCATTTATGGTGTTCTTCCAACTCTTTGATGGATGAATCCATTCGTCTGAGGCTTTTTCAGAGAACACTTACATGTGCAACAACGAAATGGTATATTGAGCTATTGCATAACTCCTTTGTCGACTTTAATTCTCTTGCCATGGATTTCCTGATGCATTTCCAATTGCCTATATGGTATGAGACCGATACAGAGCTTTTGAAACCACTCTGGAAATCCTATTCCACCCACATATATGATCATATTCATGAGTGGAGGTGGTAGAGATGGTTGATTAAAGCTCCAATTTCAGACCAACTCCTTGGACATTGGTTTACAAAGTCTCTCTTACCTCCCATTTCCCATGATGTTGCTATGGTAAGTGTTGTTACAAAGGATAAGGCTATCATCTATGTGAAATATTTTGACTTGGTATATTCCCAGTCCGACACACTTTATGATATGATACCTAATGCTCCTCACCTGTTGAATGATCCGACAAGAATTTCTCCAGAGCTAAGTTCTGTTTTGAACACCACAACTAATTCCTCTCCTACTAAAATATCTGAGGTGAATGTGGTCCAGTCCACTTCATCTCAACAAATAGGAGGTAAGAATAAAAATAAGGGTAAATCCAAGAAATATTCTAACCAACAGGATACTACAAAGACTGCTAACACTCAACCAAATAGGAAGGCTAAGTTTCCTTGCATGATTTATGAGGAAGACCACTACACGAAATATTGTCCTCATCATGAGGAAGTCACTAAATTTCTGAATGGTACCTCCCAACCGGTTTAGAAGTAACATCTTGTTGCACAAAATCTTTCCCCTCCATAAGGGGGCAATGCAGGTCATTCCCAGCATGGGGATGCTTCCTCGAGCACCTATGAGGTCTATATGTTTAAGGCAATTAATGTAATGACTCAAGCAAAGACTTATGACACAAATATAGGTGATAATTCTAATGGAAAGGCTATCGATCATCCATCCACACCCACTCCTCCTCCATCTTCCACTGCTCTTCATATTGATAAGCCAACTTCTAACACAGTGTCGCACCCACTCAATAGAAATATTCTAAAAGACACATTTAATCCAAGTGCCCGCGCTACCAAAAACTACAATATTGTTGAATATTTGGCACAAGCACCTTGTTCTATGTCAACCCTCTAAGTTCTATAGAACTGTCCAAGTCAATGTAGAACCCTATTGTCATCCATTTGAGCTATGGATCTAGAGGAATCAAATATAGTTACATTTAATCTGTACAATTTTAAGGAGAGGCTCTCCCACCACTTAGAATTCCAAATTCAAATTTTGGTTGGTGGAAAGAACATCCATTACATTATTTTGGATAAAGGAGCGTCCACCCATGTCATGTATTTTCCTTGCTGGAGAGCCATTGGTTCTCCTAAACTTAACCTGTCTCCTACCACCCTCAAAGTTTTTGATGGACATGGTTTCCAACCTCATGGACTCTTGCAATATTTCGCTGTGACATTGAAGGGTAAGACCATTTCAATTGATATTGAAGTGGTTGACCCACCCCTGGATTACAATTTTTTACTTGGTTGTAGTTGGTTCTATGTGATGATTGTCGTCACGTATTCAGTGTTTCATATTTTACAATTTCCCCATCAAGGTAAAATTATCACTATTGACCAATTTGACTATATCACTCTAGATCTCCACAATTCTGTAGTGAATAATGTCCCTTTTCTAGGATATTCTAGTCTTGAGAGTGTAGGAGTAGGTCTACTTAAGGATTCCTCGCTCATGGGGGTTTTTCCTTTACCTTCTTCTGAAACCACATAGGTTTCCACATTAAATATGATTTCGACTTCGGTACAAAACCCCCTAGAATCACTTGATTCTTTGGTATTACCTATTACTTACGAGAATAATTCTTTTCTTGTGTCAAGCTCATTAAAAAATGAAACAAACCCCCCTCCGTTTGAATCTAGTCTCACTCTGGATCGAGTACTTGAACCCTCTTTTCCTCCACCTAGTAAAAATGTTCGTATTAGTATCCATAATGTTAAACGAGGAAAGAAGAAGAGTTGCCAGAGGAAAATATGCTTGGGTGGTAGTTCTCTAGCCTTTGGATATCATGATGGAGCGAAGCCACTATATTCTACCATGCAAGCTAGGGGAAAAACACCTCTAGAGAGACACACTTCTAGGAGTGATCCTTGATTGGGGGTTCCCATCATACCATAATAGTTTTTTCTAGAAAAAAACTCAATCTTTGTTCTTTCTCGTTATCGTAAATACATGAGAATAGGTTATCGAGATTAGTCTTTGTCCTTATTGAGTCACTAATACATGATAATAGGTTATCAAGTATACTTTTATCTCTTTTTCAGACTCGTAAAATCTATATGAAAAAGGATCTCTTTGGAGTCTCCTTTAAGCTCTTTTCATGCTTCCTAAACATGAAAATATTGTTGAGTGAGCTTCTTCCCTTTCACACTCATTAAAAGATTTGAAATGGAGTCTTTCAAGTGGTAGTTTATCTCTTTTTTGGCCTCATGAGACTAATTACGAAAAATGAATACTCTATTCAAGCATGACTAGAAGAGTTCTCCCTTGTATTGTTTTACACTTTTTTTAGGCTTGAGAGACTAAATTTATGAAAAACCCATGGAGTCGTCATTAAGTTCTTTTTAGACTCTCTAAATGTGGAAAACCACCAAGTTTTCCTTCTTTGGGATCATAAAATTATGCATTGAAGGACCTATGTGATTCCAATCTCTAGGACCCATACGAGACCAAACTCCTCCTTCTTAAGGTGTGTTAAACATATATTAAGGGACTCATCGAAGATGAGCTATAATGAGCATCTATTATCCTCCTCAATATCGTTAAGAAACAAAGAGGTACTCATCCATCATGATGGAGGAAAAATTTGAAGGAAGTGGGTCAAGTTTTTTGGAATCCATTATGGAAACTATTATGTCACCCTTGAACATGGCACTTGTTTGTGTCTTGTCTTACAATTGGGTAATCTGCTTGTCTCTGAGTTATACCAATTCCATGTGTCATTATAGCTTTTCGGTTCAGTTGAAGAGTGTTCATATTGTCGTCACATTATGTTCTTAGTACTCATCGAGTCAATGATGACAAGTCATTTGTCGTGCCTCATCATGTTCAAGGGAAGTTTCACTTCAAACCATCCATCTAAAATATGACCAGTTTCCATTTTTCGAGTCAGTTCATACTCATTTAATCTACCATACTACATCACTTTCCTATGTCAGTTTCGTGTCGATGATGGGGGGTACATCATGGCCCTCCTTCAACAAGTCTATTCCTGTCGACTTCAACACACCATCTGGGAATTAGACTTAGAAACAATTTAGTACCTTGGGACCTACATGCCTCAATGGGAAGCCTCCTCACTTTCGATAGTAGGTTTACACACTTGAAATTTTATTGGATGATTCCACGAATGTTTGACCTCAACTCATTTATTCAAATTCATTGGAATGTACTTAAAGGTACATTGGGAATAATTTTCATTATTGGCGATTTCCCTCACACTTGTTAATGGTATACCTAAATGGCCGGTAATCAAGTGGTTTCTACCATGTTCGATGTCAAGTCGTCTATTCGCATGGCTAGATTCATACCATTTTCGGGGTCGGGACAAAGACCTTGGGTTAGATGTTCAATATTTTATGTGCTTTACTTAGGATGTGATGGAGATCATTTGAGCATGAAAAATATTTTAGCATAATCACCATAATGACAATATTACTAATATATATAATGTCACATAGATACACATTGTATTGATCCTTGGCTATGTTTTATCTTCTTGTAGATCCACTGTGTATTTTTCGTGGCTGTTGTTATCGGACTAATCGGTAGGTGCGGACACTAACTGATCTCCCTAGATCCACCTAGATCTAGAACAAAACACACCAGAACATGACGCTTTCCTTAAGTTTTAGATATTGAATTTACTAACCAAAGAGGGATGGGTGACATA
>ML801150.1:302557-340161 GCA_009831015.1 Picea engelmannii
CTATCTTGATTTGTTTCCAGCATACCTAATCTAGTTTGATTCTATACTCGTGACATTAGGAATTACCTTTCTTACTGGTGTCTTGTAACTCTGTTGATTACGAATCCCAAATTGATAATTAATGAGTGCATTATATTAGACATATAAGTAGAAAAATAGTAACAACGCAGACAAACCCTAATTACAGAGCATCGTAGTATCCAACCAGATCTAGCATCTAACAAAACTTAGCATGACAAAACAGATCGAGTCTTAACAGATTCAATACTAAGCATATGTATATCATTCAGATCTAACATTCATTCTCTTTTATAAGCACAAAGCAACATTAGTTCTGTCTAACATTCATCTATATCATGGAAAGTTATAGATAAACACATCAACACATTGCACAAAGGAGAGCACACAACATATATGTGGTTCACCCCCCCTAGGGCTATGTCCACCAACTTTTCTTATCTTCTATTATCTTCTTTTAATCGGTTACATGCACCCAACCTCAAAAACCCTACATTGCATAAGACAAGAGATCTGCGTGCACCTTGCTAGATCCTCCTTCCCTGAGTTAGGTTACAACACTAATCCTTCTATAGTCACTTGCACTCAACTCTGCAAGCTTCACACAGTATGCACAAAGCACTTACAATCCTTCTATCACTAGCACTTAGCACATTGGCCTAACATCACATATATGCCCCTACTTACATTTCCTAGACATCTATTTGTACTTTACAAAATAGGCCTAAACATAGGTAAACCCATGGGTCGACATCCCATACCCATTACATAATCCCAAACCCCAAAAAGGACCTAAAAAGGGGTCGAGATCCCGCGATCTCTGATTCATCTTGCGCTCCTCCTTCGACAGGCTGTCAAAGTCCCAAAATAGGTCAAACTTGATGAAGGATCTCCCAAAACTTGGTCAATGGCCAACATGCCCCCAAAACTCACCTGTGACTCATCCCGATTCACTCTGATTTGGGTAGTTATGCTTCGAAAGCCTCGAGCTTGGCTTGAGCTACTTCGACTTGTTGTTGTGCCGTGATGTCCTGCTCAATGAACTCTTGGATGACTGCTTCATTCACGGGTCCTTCTAGGCATTGTTCTATTGTAGCAACAACTTTCTCTAGTTCTGCTCCTCGACCTTCGAACTCTGTGAACAATTGGTAAGCCTCATGCTGTACAGGTTGGAGTCTTTGAGTCACTTCCATGAATTTTCACTGAACAGTGTGAACATGCTGCTGGGCAGTGCACTGCTCCTAGGATCGTTTCATTCTTTCCACAGCTGAAAACGACTTCAACCGCACCTGTATTGTCTCTTTTTGCTGCTTCACATCCCGTAGTTTCGAATCCAGTGCCTTTAGTTCTTCATTCTCAATGAGTTTCTCATAAGTCTAGGCACTACGGTCACTACATCAAAGCATGGGTGGCTTGTTATGTTTCCTCTTGTGCTCATTGAAGGCAATCTTCAGTTGAATCTGCTAGGCGATGGATTTGGGATGGCTCATCTCATAATTCTTGTTCTCCTAATGGCAGGGGCGCAATGGAGACTATGCGACTGGATTGAAGAGCCTGCTAGACCCCTCAGAGATCGACCTCAATTCTATCATACATTTCCTCTTGCTTCACTCCTTGTTTCTTTGCTATTTCCAGTGAAGCATCATTTAGAGCTGCTATGATGAAGTCAAAGTCATCATGAGTAAGTGTAGTCTGCATATTGGTCACGATGCCTCTTGATTTATTATGGGAAGAAGGTTTTGGGGGTGAAATATTCCTCTTCTTCAAGGGGTCAGCCTCATCTCTGGGAGGTGTTACTTCACCTTTATTTTGTTTATATTCTCTGTCCTTCATTTCTTCTACATAGCCATCACCTCCTCGCTCAAGGGATGTGGAAGCAATCTTCCATGCGGCACTACTTAAATCACGGACCTCCTCAGTCTTCTATCTTCTGCTGGTTCCAGGTGTGTCCTGTTCTTTGTAAGTGGTCTCTCGACTATCTAGTTCAAGATCAGAAATCTCTGCAGGGTCGACGCGGATAAGGAGGTTTGTGGATGAGTCCTTAGTGATATCCTCCAGGTCTTCTTCTATAAGTTTATAGTACGACTGGAGTTGTTCCTTATGTTCATCGGCTCATGCTGAAATGTAAATGAAATGTCAATCTGTGCTGAACTTCATCAGGGGTCGGAACCTCTGTAAGGTGTTCATATTCATGCGAGGCTCAACTTCGATGGATCTCTTTAGTTGAAGGTAATAGGTATGAAAAACATCATTTGAATACCACTATTTTTTCATATCACTCAAATAACAAAGGGTAGTGAACTTCGTGAAAAGCGGCTCAAATGGTTTGATATCTAGGAAGGTCACACCTTCCGACATTTTCTAGGAAACAAAGGTGATGAGGATCAGGAGACAGTTTAAGTGAAACTCGTAGCCCTGATCCTGCGCTTCGTGGAAGTCTAGTTCAAGTTGGTTGATTAGGTACTTCGCCCAGTTCATCTGTAAGCCTTATAAACACTTCCCTGCGAGGTCGATGAAAAATCCCATGACTTGTGTGGGTCGGTTCTTGCGTACCATCTTTCCAAATATTAACTGACATGCTAGGCGCATTGCGCCATTATGGATGGAGGATACCTTGAAGCCTCACGTCCCCTTCTCGACATCGCCGTATGTGTCCTTAATATTCTGTGCAAGCACATGATCTGTGGACTTCCCTGATTAGAATTCCTACGGGTCAGGTTCTTGCATACTCAACCCTATTATCCTATGGATTAGCGTTGGATCGAATGCAATATGATGGTCTAGCCATAAATAACCACCATGGAAACACGACAGTAGCAACTTGAAATAGGCGTTGACTTCCTAATGTATTCTGAAGTGTGGGATTTTCATGACATTTAACAAGGTGGACTGTGCGAGGTTCATCGTCCATGACTGAGGGATGATATTTGAGTTCTTTCCCAATTGTCCTAGTTAGGTATTTGTACGAGGCGAGCATGCTGTAGTTTTTGCGATCTCCGAGGTTGAAGTCATTGAAATTTAATGTTGTGATCTTGTCCTGCTATGTGCCAACTACACATTCCCCTTCGGGAGGTATGCAGTGACCATGATGTACTCGAAATATCTGGGTACACTATCACGACTTATCACACTAGCTAGAGGAGGGATATAGTTGGGTAATATAGATGGGATCAACTTCGCATTCGATAGGTAATCTCCGTGTTTGGTTCGCTTTTTTGCTGACAGTAAGGATGATCTGGCTCCACGAGAAGTCGACAGAGATGCTTGCAGTCCTCTTGTTGATGACGCTTGTATACTTGCAGACATCGACATTGCTCTTTCGGTCATGAGGTCGATGAGAAATTCCTCAAAAATTTTCTCTGCCACGCTGAACTCGTTCGACATACATGCTCAGGTTTGAAAATCTCAGGGTTGGAGAGTAATCTCTCAATGTAATGGGATAGATGGAAAAAACGTGATGATCACTGTGTGAAAATCAACTAATCTGCAGGTTCAAGTTCATGGTTAGCAAAAGTGTTCTCAATGCGTGGCGCGATGGGATAAATAGATACTTGGTAACAAATCTCTTACAACGAGTAAGAAGCCTTCATTAACTTAGCTCTGTCTGTTACGACGCAGTCCCAACGGTCTGGTGGCAAGCTGTCTAACCTTTAATGCATTTCATCTCGTTCAGGGCGTTAGTCGAACAATTATACTGTCTCTAATGGCTATATTACTTTGCCATGGCAAAGTGCCATGTGACGTTATTATGGTATTCTGGCAAAGTTCTAATTTTGTAATATTTCCTTCTGCGAAGTTTCCTTGGGAACCTTATGTAACTTTTCAATCTTAGCTCTCTTCTTACTTAGTTTTCTAGCCTTCTTTCTGGTGAGTTTCATCTCATAATTACTTTTTCTATTTTGATTCTTATCTTCTTTTGGCATAGTAACTTCGCGCTGTTGAGATTCTCTTCTAGAAATCATGGGTAATACTTCATCTGTATCTGGAATAGGTACTGGAATATTTTGTGGGTCTTCTAGTGTTCTTCCAGCTTCGACATTCTAGTCTTTGGTTTTAAATACTTCGCTTGGTTCTCCTATTCTTCAATCAAGGTGCGATCGTCCTAGTCATGAAATCTTTTATCTCTTGCTTCTTTTTTTCTAAGACTTCTTTTTCTTCCTTTCTGGCTTGATCTCTTTCAATCCAAGGTTTTTCGAGAAACATAGTAAATGGAGCACTATCCTCAATAAATTTAACAACTTCAAATTATTCCTTTATCGAAGTTACCTTGGCACTAATAGATATCGGGGTAATCTTTCCACATAGGTTTATCAACTTTCCTCTGAATAGTCCTATTCCTCCTAATGAAGGAATCATAACAGGCTCCCCTAAAGTTTCCCAGGTTCTTTCTGTCATGATGTTCACTTGTGTTTCTTCATCTACAACACAATCAATATCGAAATATCATATTCTTTCTTCAATACACTCTTTTTCTTTGAAGATCTCTGATAAACTGATATGTTGGTGATCATTCAAGGTTTCTTTCATTTGTAGCAATACTTTCTTTGATTCTTTCTGGGGTTCTTCCATAATATTAGTTTCTTGAATTTGCTCATGGTCTTATTGTCTCATATTCATCCTTTCAAGATGAGTAATCATTCTAGGGAAATCCAAAACTTCATGGTCCATAGCTTTGCAACAGAGGCAACTAGGTTTTCTACCAGGGCATTCCTTAGCCAAATGTCCCGACATTCTACAATTGTAACAAAGGGTTAATCCTCTCTTTCTCTTAAATGATCCCCAACCTTTCCTGTACTGCGCGCTAGGATGATAGTAGTTAACCCGCAAAAAATTCTTTCTAGGATCCCGCATCCATGTTTTAGTCCAAACATTCTTTCTATACATAGGTATAACATATTTTTCATTATTCTTATCATATCTGCATATATCACATCTTCTTTCGTCTATCAGTTCCCTAGTTTTCAAGCTAGGACAAATCTTATTAAACATACCTAGATCCATACTTTAGAAACAAAAATTTCCACTAATATTTCCTCTACAGAATGCAAAGCTTCCAGATCTAAAACTTTTCACTATTATTACCTTTATCAGAGCACAAAGCATTCATATATTACCTCTTTTCTTCAGATTAGACTTCTCTTCTTTAGCACAGAGCTTCACAAATTAAGTAGAGTACTTCGAAGTAGAGTGACAGATCTACGCATAGATCTTTCACAATTTCAGGTCGGATCTTTGCACAAAGCTTCTTCTTTCTTATTTCCCAACAATCACATTTTCAGGTCCTGAAAATGGAACCATTTGTTGGCACAGGGGCAGACCCAGTGTTCAACACTTCAATAACGCACCAAAAAAACCCTAACTACCAGACCTTTCGGAAACACCTGCGAAGTAGATGAAGTCTCACCTGAGGTAGAGACAGGGGTGGTTGCAGGACTCAGATGTCTGCAAATTTAGCTGGGACACAGATCTGTGATTCTAATAATTAATAGAGCACTCAACAATGAACATTCATCAATATTCAGTTCTTGGTAACAACGCGGACAAACCCTAATTACAGAGCATCATAGTATCCAACCATATCTAGCATCTAACAACACTTAGCATGATGGAATAGATCAGGTCTTAACAGATTCAATACTAAGCATATGTATATCAGTCAGATTTGACATTCATTCTCTTTTATAAGCACAAAGCAACATTAGTTCTATCTAACATTCATTTGTATCATGGAAATCTACAAATAAACACATCAACACATTTCACAAAGCAGAGCACACAACATATATAGGGTTCATCCCCCCTGGGGCTATGTCCACCAACTCTTCTTATCTTCTATTATCTTCTTTTAATCAGTTACATGCACTGAGCCTAAAAAACCCTACTTTGCATAGGACAAGATATCTACGTGCACCTTGCCAAATCCTCCTTCCCTGAGTTAGGTTACAACACTAATCCTTCTACAGTCACTTGCACTCAACTCTGCAAGCTTCACACAGTATGCACATAGCACTTACAATCCTTCTATCACTAGCACTTAGCACATTGTCCTAACATCACATAGATACCCCTCCTTACATTGCCTAGACATCTATTTATACTTTACAAAATAGGCCTAAACATGGGTAAACCCCTGGGTCGACATCCCATACCCATTACATAATCCCAAACCCCAAAAAAGACCCAAAAAGGGGCCAAGATCCTGCAATCTCTGATTCGTCTTGTGCTTCTCCTTCGACAGGCTGTAGAAGTCCCAAAATAGGTCAAACTTGATGAAGGATCTCCCAAAACTTGGTCAATGGCCAACAAGCCCCCAACACTCACCTGTGACTCGTCCCGAGTCACTATGATTGGGGTAGTTATGCTTCAAAAGCCTCGATCTTGGTTTGAGTTTCTTCGACTTGTTGTTGTGCCATGACATCCTATTCAACGAACTCTTAGATGACTACCTCGTTCATGGGTCCTTCTAGGCATTGTTCTATTGCAGCACCAACTTTCTCTTGTTCTACTCCTCAACCTTCAATCTCTGTGAATAGTTGGTAAGCCTCGTCCTGTACAGGTTGGAGTCTTTGAGTCACTTCCATGAATTTTCTCTGAACGGTGTTAATCCTCTCTTTCTCTTAAATGATCCCCAACATTTCCTGTACTATGCACTAGGATGATAGTAGTTGACCTGTAAAAAATTCTTTCTAGGATCCTGCATCCATTTGTTAGTCCAAACATTCTTTCTATACATAGGTATAACATATTTTTCATCATTCTTATCATATCTACTTATATCACATCTTCTTTCGTCTATCAGTGCCCTAGTTTTCAAGCTAGGACAAATCTTATTAAACACACCTAGATCCATCTTTAGAAACAAAAATTTCCACTAATCTTACTTCTACAAAACACAAAGCTTCCAGATCTAAAACTTTTCACTATTCTTACCTTTATCAGAGCACAAAGTGTTCAGATCTTACCTCTTTTATTTAGATCTACGCTTAGATCTTTCACAATTTCAGGTCGGATCTTTGCACAAAGCTTCTTATTTCTTAGTTCCTAGCAATAATTGTTTCAGGTCCCGACAACGAAACCATTTGTTGGCACAGGGGAAGACCCAGGGTTCAATGCTACAACAATGCACCAAAAAAACCCTAACTACCCGACCTTTTGGAAACAACTGTGAAGCACATGAAGTCTCACCTGAGGTAGAGGCAGGGGTGGTTGCAGGACTCATATGTCTGCAACTTTAGCTGGGACACAGATCTGTGATTCTAATACTTAACAAAGCACTCAACAGTAAACATTCATCATTATTCAGTTCTTGGTAACAACGCAGACAAACCCTAATTATAGAGCATTGTAGTATCCAACCAGATATAGTATCTAACAACACTTAGCATGACAGAACAGATCAAGTCTTAACATATTCAGTACTAAGCATATGTATATCAATCAGATCTAACATTCATTCTCTTTTATAAGCATAAAGCAACATTAGTTCTGTCTAACATTCATCTATATCATGGAAAGTTACACATAAACACATTGCACAAAGCAGAGAAAACAACATATACATGGTTCACCTCCCCCTCCCCCCGGGATATGTCCACCAACTCTTCTTATCTTCTATTATCTTCTTTTAATCAGTTACATGCACTGAGCCTAAAAAACCCTACTTTTCATAGGACAAGAGATCTACGTGCACCTCACCAAATCCTCCTTCCCTGAGTTAGGTTACAACACTAATCCTTCTACAGTCACTTTCACTCAACTTTGCAAGCTTCAAACAGTATGCACAAAGCACTTACAATACTTCTATCACTAGCACTTAGCACATTGGCCTAACATCACATAGATACCCCTCCTTACAATGCCTAGACATCTATTTATACTTTACAAAATAGGCCTAAACATGGGTAAACCCATGGGTCGAAATCCCATACCCATTACATAATCCCAAACCCCAAAAAGGACCCAAAAAAGGGTCGAGATCCTGCGATATCTGCTTCATCTTGCACTCCTCCTTCGACAGGCTGTCGAAGTCCCAACATAGGTCAAACTTGATGAAGGATCTTCCAAAACTTGGTCAATGGCCAACATACCCCAATACTCACCTGTGACTCATCCTGAGTCACTCTAATATGTGTAGTTATGCTTCGAAATCCTCGAGCTTGGCTTGATCTACTTCAACTTGTTGTTGTGCCACAACGTCCTATTCAACGAACTCTTGGATGATTGCCTCGTTCACGGGTTCTTCTAGGAATTGTTCTGCTGCAGCAACAACTTTGTCTAGTTCTGCTCCTCAACCTTCGATCTCTATGAATAGTTGGTAAGCCTCATCCTATACAGGTTGGAGTCTTTGAGTCACTTCCATGAATTTTCTCTGAATGGTGTGAACCTGCTCCTGGGCAGTGCACTACTCCTGGGATCGTTTCATTCTTTCCACAACTGATAGGGGCTTCAACTACGCCTGTATTGTCTCTGCTTGCTGCTTCACCTCTCGTAGTTGCAACTCCAGTGCCTTTAGTTCTGCATTCTCAATGAGTTTCTCATAAGTTTGGGAACTGCGGTCACTACATTGCTTGCATTCCATGGCAAGAGCCTTTATTCTCTCGACTGCGCTCCTGGTAGTCCCTTCTCTTTCATCTCTGACATCCTATAGAGTGTTGGGCACTGTGTGGAGCTCTAAATATGTTATTCTTTGCTGTAGCTATTGGATGGATTCTGTGAGCTTCTCTACTTGATGCTCAAACTGGTCTTCTTCTTGTGGCTCTAAGCCTATCACAGAGTGAAGTGATTTGTTGACTGCTTCTTTAACCTCGAGTTGCCCTGCGAGAAAATGTTCCTTTTCTTGCTACATTTGCGCTTTCTCCTCATCAAAATATGTTTGGAGAGAAATCTTTTGCTGCTCTGCAACTCGGTGTTGTTCTACAAGTACTCCTTGTACTTGTGTCAAAGCCCGGGTGGCTTGTTATGTTTCCTCTTGTGATCGTCGAAGGCGATATTCAATTGCATATGCTAGGCGACGGAGTTGGGCTGGCTCATCTCCCAATTCTTGTTCTCCTGATGGCAGGGGCGCAGTGGAGACTGCGCGAATGGATTGAAGAGCCTGTTGGACCCCTCAGAGCTCGACCTCAATTCTATCATACATTTCCTCTTGCTTCTCTCCTTGTTTCTCCATGATTTCCAGTGAAGCATCATTTAGAGCTACTATGATGAAGTCAAAGTCATCATGAGTAAGTGTAATCTGCATCTTGGTCACGGTGCCTCTTGATTTCTTCCGGGAAGAAGGTGTCAGGGGAGAAACCTTCCTCTTCTTCAAGGGGTCAGCCTCATCTCCGGGCGGTGTTACTTCACCTTTATTTTGTTCAGCTTCTCTGTCCTTCATTTCTTCTACATGAATGTCACCTCCTCACTCAGGGAATGTGGAAGCAATATTCCCTGAGGCGCTGCTTAAATCTTGGACCTCCCCAATCTTTTGTCTTCTGCTAGTTCCAGGTGTGTCCTATTCTTTGTAATTGGTCTCCCGACTGTCTAGTTCATAATAAAAAATATCTACGGGGTCGGCGGGGATAAGGAGGTCTATGGACGAGTCCTTAGTGATCTCCTCTAGGTATTCTTCTGTAAGTTTATAGTACGACTGGAGTTGTTCCTTGTGTTCATCGGCTCGCGCTTAAATGTAAATGAAATGTCGATCTGCGCTGAACTTCATCAGGGGTTGAAACCTCTGTAAGGTGTTCAGAGTCATGTGAGGCTTAGCTTCGATGGATATCTTTAGTTGAAGGTAATAGGTATGAAAAACAAGATTTGACTGCCACTGCTTGTTCATATCACTTGAATACGAAAGGGTAGAGAACTTCGCAGTAAGCGGCTCAAATGGTTCGATATCTGGGAAGGTCGCACCTTCTGGCATTTCCCAGGCAACAAAGGTGATGAGGATCATGAGCCAGTTGAAGTGAAACTCATATCCCCAATCCTGCATTTCATGGTAGTCTAGTTCAAGTTGGTTGACTAGGTACTTCGCCCAGTTCATCTATAAGCCTTCTACACACTTCCCCGCGAGGTCGACGAAAATGCCCGTGACCTGTGTGGGTTGGTTTGTGCATACCAAATTTCTAGTTATTAACTGACATGCTAGGTGCACTGCACCATTCTGGATGGAGGCTACCTTGTAGCCTCACGTCCCCTTCTTGAAATCATCGTATGTGTCCTTAATATTCTTTGCTAGTGCATGATCTATGGATTTTCTTGGGTAGAACTCCTATGGGTCAGGTCCTTGCATACTCAACCCTGTGATCCTATGGATTAGCATTGGATCGACAACAATACAACCATAAATAGCTGCCATGGTAACATGATAGTAGCAACTTGACTTAGGCATTGACTTCATGATGTCTTCCGAAGTGTGGGATTTTCATGACATTTAACAAGGTGGACTGCATGAGGTTCATCATCCACGGTTGAGGGATGATCTTTGAGTTCTTTCCCTTTGTCCTGGTTAGGTATTTGTACGGGGCGAGCATGTTGTAGTTTTTGCGATCTCTGAGGTTGAAGTCATTGAACTTCAATGCTATGATCTTGTCCTGCTATGTGTGAACTGTACGTATCCCCTTCGGGAGGTACGCAATGACCATGGTGTACTCGAAATCTCTGGGTACACTATCATGACTTACCACGCCGGCTAGAGGTGGGATATAGTCGGGTAATATAGATGGGATCAACTTCACATTGGCTAGGTCATCTCTGGGTTTGGTTCACTTTTCTGCTGATGGTCAGGATGATCCGGCTCCATGAGCAGTCGATGGAGAGGATTGCATTCCTCTCATCGATGATGCTTGTATACCTACAGACATCGACATTGCTCTTTTGGTCATGAGGTCTATGAGAACTTCCTTGACAATTTTCTCTGTCGTGCTGAACTTGTTCGAAATACACGCTCGGGTTTGAAAATCTTAGGGTTGGAGAGTAATCTCTCAATGCAATGGGATATATGGAAAAAGCGTGATGATCACTGTGTGAAAATCAACTAATATGTGGGTTCAAGTTCATGGTTAGCAAAAGTGTTCTCGGTGCATGGTGCGATGGGATAAATAGATACTTGGTAACGAGTCTCTTGCAATGGGTAAGAACCCTTCATTAAGTTTTCTCTGTCCATTACAATGTGGTCCCAATGGTCTGGTGGCAAGCTGTCTAACCTTTAATGCCTTTATTCCCATTTGGGGTGTCATTCAAACGGTTATACTGTCTCTAATGACTATATTGCTTTTCCATGGAGAAGTTACATGTGATGTTGTTCTAGTATTTTGGCTAAGTTCCAATTTTGTAAATTTTCCTTCTGAAAAGTTCCCTTCAGAACCTTCTATAAATTTTCAATCTTAGCTCTCTTCTTACTTAGTTTTCTAGCCTTCTTTCGGGTGAGTTTCATCTCATAATTCCTTTTTCCATTTTGATTCTTATCTTATTTTGGCGTAGTAACTTCGCGCTGTTGAGATTCTCTCCTATAAATCAGGGGTAATACTTCATTTGTATCTGGAATAGGTACTGCAATCTTCTGTGGGTCTTCTAGTGTTCTTCCAGCTTCGACATTCCAGTCTTTCATTTTAAATAACTTCTCTCGGTTCTCTTGTTCTTCAATCAAGGTTGTGATCCTCCTAGTCATGAAATATTTTAGCTCTTGCTTCTTTTGTTCTAAGACTTATTTTTCTTCCCTTCTGGCCTGATCTCTTTCAATCCAAGGTTTTCCGAGCTACATAGTAAATGGAGCACTATCCTCAATAAATTTAAAAACTTCAAATTCTTCCTCTGTCGAAGCTCCCTTGGAACTCATAGATATCTGGGTAATCTTTCCACATAGGTTTATCAACTTTCCTCTAAATAGTCATATTCCTCCTAATGAAGGAATCATAGCAGGCTCCCCTAAAGTTTCCTAAGTTATTTCTGTCATGATATTCACTTGTGTTTCTTCATCTAGAACACAATCAATTTTGAAATCTCCTATTCTTTCTTAAATACATTCTTTTTCTTTTAAGATCTATGATAAACTGATATGTCGGTGATCATTCATGTTTTCTTTCATCTGTAGCAATACTTTATCTGATTCTTTCTGGGGTTCTTCCATAATATTAGTTTCTTGACTTTGCTCATGGTCTTATTGTCTCATATTCATCCTTTAAAGCTGAGCAATCATTCTAGGGCAATCCAAAACTTCATGGTCCATAGCTTTGCAACATAGGAAACTAGGTTTTCTACCAGGACATTCCTTAGCCAGATGTCCCAGTATTCTACAACTATAACAAAGGGTTAATCCTCTCTTTCTCTTAAATGATCCTCAACCTTTCCTGTACTATGCGCTAGGATTATAGTAGTTAACCTACAAAAAATTCTTTCTAGGATCCTGCATCCATTTGTTAGTCCAAACATTCTTTCTATACATAGGTATAACATATTTTTCATTATTCTTATCATTTCTACTTATATCACATCTTCTTTCGTCTATTAGAGCTCTAGTTTTCAAGCTAGGACAAATGTTATTAAACATACCTAGATCTATACTTTAGAAACAAAAATTTCCACTAATCTTACTTCTACAGAACACAAAACTTCCAGATCTAAACAAATTCACTATTCTTACCTTTATCAGAGCACAAAGCGTTCAAATCTTACCTCTTTTCTTCAGATCAAACTTCTTTTCTTTAGCACAAACCTTCAAAAACTAAGTAGAGTACTGCGCACTAGAGTGGAAGATCTACCCACAGAGCTTTCACAATTTCAGGTCAGATCTTTGCACAAATCTTCTTCTTTCTTAGTTCCCAACAATCATAGCTTTAGGTCTCGACAATGGAACCATTTGTTGGCACAGGGGCAGACCCAAGGTTCAACGCAACAACAACATGCCAACAAAACCCTAACTACCGACCCTTTCGACAACACTTGCGAAGAAAATTAAGTCTCACCTGAGGTAGAGACAGGGGTGGTTGCAGGACTCAGATGTCTGCAACCTTAGCTGGGACATAGATATGTGATTCTAATACTTAACAGATCACTCAATAGTAAACATTCATCAATATTCAGTTCTTGGTAAGAGCGCAAAAAAACCCTAATTACAAAGCATCACAGTATCCTACCAGATCTAGCATCTAACAACACTTAGCATGACAGAACAGATAAGGTCTTAACAGATTTAACACTAAGAATATGTATATCATTTAGATCTAAAATTCATTCTCTTTTATAAGCACAAAGCAACACTAGTTATGTCTAACATTCATCTATATCATGGCAAGTTACACATAAACACATCAACACATTGCACAAAGCAGAGCACACAACATATACGTGGTTCACCCCCCCTGGGGATACGTCCACCAACTCTTCTCCTCTTCTATTATCTTTTGTTAATCAGTTACATGCACCGAGCCTTAAAAAACCTACTCTGCATAGGACAAGAGATTTGTGCGCACCTCGCCAGATCCTCCTTCCTTGAGTTAGGTTACAACACTAAGCCTTCTACAGTCACTTGCACTCAACTTTGCAAGCTTCACACAGTATGCACATAGCACTTACAATCATTTGATCACTAGAACTTAGAACATTGGCCTAACATCACATAGATTCCCCTCCTTACATTGCCTAGAAATATATTTATACTTTACAAAATAGGCCTAAACATGGGTAAACCCATGGGATGACATCCCATACCCATTACATAATCCCAAACCCCAAAAATGACCCAAAATAGGCCCGAGATCCCACGATCTCTGCTTCATCTTGAACTCTTCCTTCGATAGGCTGTCGAGGTCCCAAAATAGGTCAAACTTGATGAAGGATCTCCCAAAACTTGGTCAAGGTTCAACACTTCTACGCGGTAGCTTTTCTTGCATAGTGTCCTCTTGCTATTCCGTCATGGGATTCTTCTAAAATATTTGGTCTTTCATGTTCTAGCACACACCTTCTCAAGATGCTATTTGTGCCCATTTTGTATAAGTGTCCTGAAATCATCTGATAGTCTGCAGCTCAGACTACTAGGTTTTTCTTTTGCATAGTGTTATATTCCTGTGGCGTAGTCCTTGTACTCAAGTACTGAATGATGTCTGTGAAGTATTCATCGATGATGTAGATTGGAAATAACTGTGCATCCAGAAAGTTTTCCTCTAAATTTGTAGGTTCCTCCCCATTCGTGACCCTTGATAGGTGATCATGTCCTACGTTCAACTTCCCTAGCTTGACTATTACTTCAAAATCAAATTCTTGAAACATCAGTAGCCATATGCAAATTCTCCCCCCCAACACTAGCTTGTTGACTAGGTATTTGAGCGTTGAATGGTCTGTGAACATCTTGAAATGTTTCCTGAATAAGTCATTTATGAACTTCTTAGCCGTGTAGATCATAGCTACACCTTTCCTCTCTGTAGTGTTGTAGTTCTTCTCCGATTCTGACAATTTTCTGCTAGCAAAAGCTATAGGATGATCCAATTATCCTGTTCCTGGCTGAGGTAGAATAGCTCCAAGTGCTATGGCCGATGCATCTACATGTACGTGGAATGTCTTCTCCCAGTATGGGAATACTAGTATTGGGGAAGTTACCATCTTTTCTTTCAAAGTATCTAGATCGTGTTGACAATACTCATTCCATTGGAACTTTGTATCTTTATTTAACAGTTTCTCCATTGGCACGTTGATATGTGCGTACCCTTTATAAATTTTTTTTAGTATCCTGTGTGTCCCAATGTCGCTCTTAGTTGACAAACTGTTTTTGGTGGTGGAAGTTTAACGATTACTACGATCTTGGAAGGATCTATTAGTAACCCTTTCTTGCATACTATATGGCCCAATAGTATCCCAAAAGGTGTTCCAAAGATGCACTTCTTGATTTTTAATGATATATGGCACTGCCTGCATCTTTCTGATATCAACCACAAGACCTATACATGGTTTTTCAAAAAACTATAGACTGTCCAATCGTCCAACTATACATCTAAAAATTGGTGGATAAATTCTTTAAATGCAGCTATGACTACTCTTGAAAATATTGTTGGTGCATTCTTCAGTCCAAACAACATGACTGTGTACTAGTAGGATCCCCATTCTGTAGAAAAAGTGGTCTTGTATCTATATTTGGGTGCTATCTTGATATGACAGTATCCTAAAAATTCGTTGGTGAATGAATAAACTTCTTGTCCTCCTACGTTCTCCAACACGTCAGCTGTGAAAGGTGTAGGGAACGGGTCACGTAGGAACAAATCATTCAAATTCCTTAAGTCAACACATCATTCAACTTCTTGAACTACCATCGGGCTTATCCATTCAAATTCTTCCACAGTTTCTACGATTCCAGCTTCGAACATCCTATCGATCTCAACTTTGAATTTTTGCTTATATATCGGATTTAGTCTGTATGGTCACTGTCTGATCAGTCTTGCCTCAGCTCTAGGTGGTATCTTCATTTCACCTAGCTCTCCAGCTATGCCCTTCATTTCTATGAATGTTGTGGGGAACAGGTTGTTGTACTCACGCAATAACTCTATTATGATTTCCACTATTTTCTCATCCTAGTAGTCTCCAATTCTCACCATTTTGGGATTCTCAACTATCCCAATGCTGACTTTCTTCACCTTGATTGGCGCAACAATTACTTCTGACTTTAGAGGTGGACCCTCCACTTATCTTTCTCCTTCATCTTCCTCAATATGAATATTGAGCGGATAATCTTCGTCTGGTACTTCTTCTTTCACATGGTAGCATGAAAACGGTTATTTCACTGTCTGTCTGTTCCACTGTTGTTCCTGTGTTATGAGTTTGACTTCTGGTTCCTTAATGAATATCACCCCTCTTATTTGTTTAAGTGCTGCATCTATGTTGGGGTTCTCATGTTCAAATGAGAAAGTGATTGTAAAGTTCTGTTGTAGTACTGTCCAACTCAAAGTTCCTTTGCGCAGTTCCTGGTCCATATACAATTTTGCTGGGATGCCCTCTAAGGTGTGTACAAAATGATGAGGCCATTCTTCTGGGGGTGTCATTTTCCACAACACTCTGCACTTCTCCAAGTGTTACACTGGTGCCCCCTATCCATCATATTTCTGCTTCTGGTTGCTTCTCTATTTTGCGCCAAACCTTATGTGCAATAACCGCTTACATTGGTACCAATCCTCGATTGTTTTCTTGTGTGCGCCCCACCATCTTGCAGGTGTGGCCTTGAGTGCTATATCTAGTGCTAAGAGTCTCTGGTTTTCTAACACTTCATCTTCGTAACTTGTCAGGAATGCTTCTAGATCGTTTACCCCATGGAAATTAGGTGGTTCCCTTATCTCTATACCTACCCATCTTACTACGTGGTCTATTCTTATGCATCTTCTTGTGGAAAATTCGTGTAGCCTCTGTTTCTAGTTCTCTAAACCCGTATCTGATTCTAATGTACATGAAGTAATTCTCCGCCAACTAAGTATCCTATTTGCAGTTAGGTTTATGTAATCCTCATCTCGTGTAGTTTTTCTGTACAACTGGATAATTTCCTCCAAGTCCAAGAAAGTAGGCTCTACAAACCTTTCCCCTTCTGATGGGTCTAATGGCGCAATGATCCTTTATTCTTCTGACTCAAAGGTCATTTTTCATGTCTTTAAGTTGATTATGGCCTTGTTATCAAACTCCCAATCCAAGCCGAGCAATGCTAGGTAAGGTGTTGTGTTGTCCACTATCTCTATTACTTCAGAGTCATCTTTAGTGCGCAATCCATCCATGTCTACTGCTACTCCTTTCAGTCTCCCAATTGGTAGAACTTTGTGCTGATTTTCCAATTTCAGCTAAACGAGTGAATATCCTAATGCGGGCTCTCCCATACATTGCCATGTCTTCTTGGGTAATACATTGACTTTGGATCCTAGATCCATTATGATATCTCCCATGTTGAAATCTCCAATGTTGGCATTTAGACTGATCTCCCTACTTGTTCTTCTCCTTGTATGTAGGTGATTGACTGCTTTTTGTTCTAGCTTTCCATATGTCTCTATGCTACATCTTTCTAATATATTTTGTAATACTTTGACAGAGGATGGATCATTTAGTAATTTTACACATGATTGTAAAAATCCTTTGATTGTACTTACTTGTCCCAGGGGATACATTTCTTTGGCATGATCCAACGATGGAGGCATATCATACTCTGGTACATACTTATTATATTGCGCGGTTGTGGTCGACATGATGTCAGGCTTAAAAAATTCTTTTCTGGATTTCTTAAAGGTTTCCTTCTCATTCTGCACGTTGAACTTCTTCCTTGGTTCAACATTCTTCTTCACCCATTGGTGTTGTACTGGCTCTTGTCGTACTGCGTTGTTTCCTGTTTTATCCCCTTCACGTATAGCTATGTTGATGTTTTTTCCTTCATCCCTCACTTCTTATGAAATCCATTGAACATTCTGATTGTTTTGATTCCTTTTTTACTGGATCTTCCCTAATAACGTAGGGCATTCTTCCATGTCATGATCGGATTCCCGACAATACATACAATTCACTGGTGGAAGTGGACATTCTCTTACATAATGTCCTAGTTGTTGACAGTTGTGACATACCATTGGTCCTCTACCTCTTCCAAAGCATTCTCTTGCTTGTCCTCTACCTCCATAGCCAGCTCGATCCCCTTGTGATGTGATATACTGAGGTGCCTGGTTATACTGTGCGGTATTGTAATGGGGTTGCGTTGTGTTGTGTTGTGGCTGTGATGTGTTATATGGATGTTGCATAGTATTATACTATTGTTGCACAGTGTTGTATGGGGTTGGTACCTAGTTAAACTAAGGTGTGGCTTGCCCAGTAATCATCTCTTCCTGCACCCTATATGCATATGATGTCCTCTCTCTCATCAACTCCATGGTTCTACAGTCTTTGTCATCATGGCCTATTGACTTGCAAAAGTTGCAATATGAACTCTTTGGGATTTTATGGTACTTCTGCATGATTGTGAAGTGATATGGATCGTGGCCCTGTTTCTTACATATTTCGCACCATAGTCCTCCTGTTGGTAACAGATTTGGAATTCCTGCTGCCATGTACTATGAAAATGTTGGACATTCATTCTTATGGTGTCCTTTTGTCCTGCATGTAGTACACCAGAGGACTTCTCGTTTGTCCTTACTTTTGTTCTGGTTTACCTAGAACGTTAAGTTCTTCAGGTCCTCCTTCATCTCTTCAATGGTTGGATCTGTCTTCTGATATTGGTTTTCTTCTAATTGCAGGGTTTCCTGCAGAGCCTCTACCCGTGTCTGAAAATTTTGTTGTCACAGTGGATATTTTAAGTGTGGTAATAATGAATTGACGAACAAGTACCTATGCTGCATATCTATCATGAGATATTTCAGTTTTTCTTTCAGTCGCTTGAATCTCTAATCAATCTCCCATACAGATTCTCCTGGTTTCTATCTAATTTCTATCATCTCGTTCATGTAATGGTCCTCTGAACTTGTCTTCTAAAACTCATTTATCAAAAACTTCTTGATATCTGCGATCATTTTGGTTTTCCCTGGTGCATTGTACGTGGTTAAACTCATATACTATTCCAATGCGCGATCCCTTAGTGTGATAGCTAGCTATGCAAGTTTAGTGTCCTTGTCTATGATTTGTTTTTCTTCTCAGATATTTTCACAGATAAAGAGGAGCTTCTCTGGGTCCTTCAACGCTTCTCCTTTGAATTATGGTAACGTGATGGTGGGATCATGTCCTGCCATCATGAATGCCAAACTACTACCTCCGCACGGTTTAGACACTTGATTAATGATTCATGAACTGGCTCCCCCAATTGTTGTTCCTTGTGTAGATGTACTTCCTGCTATCTTCCTTATCCCAAAATTTGATTGTCTAAATGGTGGTGTTATTTTTGGTGTGTTAGTCGCACATGGGTTTATGGGTTCCACACTGACATTAATATGGATAGAATTTCTACCTTTGGTTCTCACTCTTGGAACTCTTGTCTTCCTCCAATATGTTGCACACAAGATTTCCTCAATATTCTCCATAGCCCAGGGATCCTCTACCTCCTCTTCATCACTTTCCAAGCCTTCCCTCATGGCTACGACTCTCTTCTTGGTGTTCACCTTGTATTGGTAGGGTACTTCACTACGCGTATTTATAGCTGTCGCCATGATCCACTTGATCTGGTCGTCATCCATAATTATTGGGTCCAAGGCTTCCTCCTTCTTTCCTTTATCCCTTTCTCCTTCCCTTTCTCCTTTTTCTATTAGTGCTTCCCCCCTTCCCCCATGCACGCAGGGAAGTTTAGCTATCTGATTCCATTGTCATTACACCTTTGTTATAGAGAAATATCTTAATAGAAGTATATAGTGATCTAATATACATTCCTTGAGGCCCACACATAAACTCTTGCTCTGCTGCGCTGTATGACTTCTCGGTATCTACTGCAAATTTTGTTATAAATCCTGCTATAATACTGTCGAGCCAAAACTCTACTAAGCGGGTGAATTTGTTATTCACCTATTGTAACTGCGCGATCTGAATTGATGTCCACTCTAAATGTCCGATCCTATTTGTTGAATGGTTATCCTTCAACCTCAATATCCACTCATGCAATAAGTGTGGAAAATCACAAAAAAATACTTCATGCAAATCAGTAAACACATACTTATCAAGATATTTGTGCGGTGTAACTCTAGGGTTTCTCTTATCTTGTTGCGCAAACTCTAGCTCCTTTGTTTCCAAGAATCTCTTTATTTCCTCTTTTGTGGGTCTCCAGGGTATAAACATTCCCTTCTATATTTTCATTCTTTTTGACCCTTCGGTCCTAGATCTTACATTTTTTTAACAATTTTTCGACATATCAAACATTGTTTTAACAGATCTTCAATAGATCTCCTCCACTCAATCCTATGTTGTTCCAAACAAAAATAGAACCATTTGTTGTTTTCTTATCTGAKTTATACCTTTTACATGTTTGACCYAGGTTYARGACCTTAGGGATGATTTTAGGGGCTAAATTTCTCTCACAGGCTAATTTTCYATGGTTTTTCCAAAAATGAGATTCATTATTTTAAAAATGATTYGCCCAAATTCTATAGGATAMAAATTTTTACCTTAAAAATAACCAAAATTTTATAAAAACTATATAAAATACTTAGAAATTTGAATATTTTTACAAAAATATCGCCAAACATTTATAGTTGACATATGAAAGATTAGTAAGATTCGCCAAGGTTTCTACATTTTAAAATAATTTTCCATCCTTAAAATCATCCTTGGTTYAGGTCTACTGGAGATCCAACAAAGCCTCTAAAACTATCGGCCCTCCTGGTAACCCAGAAGGCAACACAATACACAAAGTGTGCTACGTAGTCTCACCTGACATAGTCTTAATGGGTGATTGCAATACTCAAGTGATTGCAGTCCAGGACTAAATGGAGATCTATGACTTACATCCTGTGAATCCTATCTAAATATTAAATAAATACACTGCCATTCCTGGTTATGCATGTAATGAAGTCAGATTCATTAAGTCATTCATACATCATTCTATGATCTATTCATAGACAATAAAATATATACAAGCATTCAATCAAATAACATAGGTTTTACCGCGGTTCACCCTCCCCTAGGCTACATCCACAAAGTTCTAGCTCTCTATATCTTTTATTATGGTAGTTCCAAAACTACAACGCCGCACGCTTTACAACTCATCCTGAGTTGGGTTGAGATCTATTATGAGGCATAATAGATCATACCAGGCTCCTCAGCCTGTGATCTAACCCTCAAGATCTACCCTTATGACCCTCTACAACTCAACAAATTACAACATTGAAGTATATTACAATGGTGTTACCAACTAGTTACTCCTTCTCATGCGAGTAACAATCCTTAATTCCTCTCCATATCTCCCTCCTCCTCTCTTAGGTATTTATATATATCTATTTCTGTCTCATCAACCATTACAATGTATTGCAAAAGCCCTAACCCTAGCATCATTAGGTCTTCCATGCATGCGCACGTGCTTCTTTTCCTTCTAGTTGTCGCTCTCTTTTTGCATTCCCTTCTTCCCAAAATAGACTTTCCTTCTGATTTGACCTGCTTCCAACATGCCCCCAACACTGACATGCGGCTCGTCTCGAGCCACCTAACCCTTGTGTGCTTCGTCGATCTCTCTTGCAATTGCTTGGAACTTCTCCATGAGCTCCATTTCTTGCGTTTGGTCCTACGTGGTCTTCTCCTTGAGTGCGTCCAATACCTGCACTGCAATCTCATCGTTGAACATCCTTGCACATTCTACCTTGGTTTGTTCCATATATGTTTTGGTGTCCTCTGCCTATGCAATGACCTCTGCGTCTCGCTCTTGGAGCGATTCCAATTGAGCTTAGTGCTCCTTTTTCTGTGTATGCACAACTATGAGTTCTCCCTGCAATTTATTCATATCCTATGCTCCTTTGACGCACTCCATGATCGACATTGTCTTCTGCCTATGGTTGATGCCATGGATAACTGAACTTATCATTTGTCCTTCCCGATCCCATTGTTGGACGTGTTGATCCTCTTAAAGCTTCATCCAAAGTTATGCTGCTTTCTCGAACAAATCAGCCGCCGCGTGGACTTATCGCTCTATCTCCTTTATCTGCATTGTTGCCTCCTGTTTTCTTTGCTCCTTCATCTCTGGTGGAGTAGTAGGTGTCATATTCTCCTGAAGGTGTTCTATCTCATGTTGGTATTAATCGATTGTTTGCACAATCTAATCAATATTCTCTGTCACCGTGAGTTCATCTGTCTACACGTTCTTTGATATTTTCTTGTAGGCTACGACCACTTTCTGCTCCAGTCCATTCACGTGGTCCTTCTCATCTTTGGTATCGATCTTAGCTTGCTCGAGTATCAATTCCAACTCATCTCGATTATCCTTTGTCTACTGCAATTCTGCTGTATCCCATGTGCATGCGCGAGATTGTACCTCTTGTGTAACGTTGACTTGCAGTTTATACAAGGCCTTGGTTGGTGTCCCCGTCAATACCAACTGTATTTTATCCAAGTCCTTTAGGGGTGTCTTTTCCACAATTTCTTCCATGTGCAACATGCTGGGTGTGACGATACATATTGGGCTCAACTGTGTTGTCGTCTGTGATGCTGATGGGGTCGTTTCTACGTTGCTACCGACTGTCTGCGCTTCCCTAAGTTTCCTGAGGAGCTGTCATATGCGTGCTAGATCTTCATCAATTCTATCTGATCTAGGTGGATATCAGTGGCAACCCACATTTTCCAATTGGCTCAAAATAGTTTTCTAGCAATTTTGGTAATTTACTATTTTTAGCAGTTGTTCACTTTCAAAGCCGTTTTGAGGCCCTAAATGATGTTTTAGGGGAAAACAGGGAAAAATATGGAAGTTTCTTATATATTACCCCCACAATGAATCTCCTCGGTGATACCTTTCTAATGGGCTATCATACGCCTAAAACAAAGATCGTATGCAAAAGTTACGACCCCGGGAAGTTGATGTACTAACTTACCCAAACAGGGCCCACATGACGTTTAGCGCTTCATCTCCTAGGGTTAGGTTTTTGGATGTCTAGGGTTTTTGGAATTCCTATTTATTGTAAAAAGGCCTTCAAAGCCTCATTGTAATCATCTTCTTTCGAATGAGCACAACCATCACATCTCTTCTCAAAGATAAGCCACCACCATTCTAGCAAGCTTGTTTCCGCTGCATTTTACAGTTTCATCTTATTTCCTTATTGAATAGAAAACCAATTTTAATATATCTCTGTTATTTTGTGTTAAGCACCTGTTAATAATCTGTAGTCATTTCATTCTGCTCATAAAATATGCATCAGTGGTATCAGAGCGGTCTGCTCCTTGTCGTCTTAATGCATGTCCCCAACGAGGTCAGAGTACAAAGAGTTGGTTCTCGAACTTGTTTCTCTTGAGGACAAAAGATCTCGCATGTCCAAACGACCTCTCATGGTAGGAGAAAAGAAAGATGACATGACATGAGATCCTTTCAAGCTGTTGATTGAGGAAGCCCTCACGCAACAAAGGAATGAGATGATGGATAGTTTCGCGCAAATCCTTCGGCGACTACCAACATGCGACTTATCTTCTTCAAGTGGAGGCATCGCCCCCTTCAAGGTAAAAATAAAATTTGATATTCCTATATTTGAAGGTTAGATAGACATAGATGTTGTAGACAAGTGGTTGAATCTACTAGAAGGGTATTTTTTTGTCCATAACTTTTCGAATAGAGAAAATATTACTTTTGCGATCCTCAAAGCCATTCCCCATGTCAAAGATTGGTGGGAAACTTTCTGTGAGCGAAAGGAAACAGAGGAACCCTCATTATTTATAGTCACAACCACCTAAGAATCCTTCAGGGATGCTATTAAGGAACAATACTACCTCGTCGGAAGTTATGACGACTTTTATACCAAATGGACCACACTGCGGCAAGAAAGAGACCAAGCAGTGCCATATTTCACAAATATCTTCCATACCTTGTGCACCAAGATGGGTATGAAAGATTCAGAGTGACATTTGGTGCTCAAGTATCATGGTTCTCTGCATAGATACATCCAGACATAAATGGAATTTCTGGACATCTCATCCTTGGGCGCGACCTACCTATATGCCATCAAAATCAAGCAGAAGCTAAAAACAACGATGCGACAATTTGGGCCTAGGAACCCCTCAAAAAAAAATATAGGAAAGGGCGGCCCCAACCCACAGAACAAAGGACCGAGAAAATATTGACAGTATCAGGACAACCAGTCCAAGCCGCAAGCAAAGAAGGACATCGTAAAGACAAAGAAAGATACCGAGAATTGATGCGACTTCCATAAGATCCATTGACATAACACTACCGCCTGCTGCTCAAAGCAGTCATTGGTGGCTGAAGTGAAAGGTTCTGAATCAGATGTGGGTTCTGACTCTGAGCCAAAACCATAAAGGGGAAGACAGATAATTTATGTGGAACCCAGTGCCAGTGTTACTACCACCAAGCTCCAGCCTGATGAACCAAACGAGCCAGAAGAAGGAGAGAACCTCTTCCATTCATAGATGTGGATAAAAGGCACCCCGCTGCACTTCATCATTGATAGTGGTATCCAGAAGAACCTCATATCAACAAAGGTCGTCAAGCGGTTGGCCCTGCTGACATCGTTGCACCCACAACCCTACACCATTGGATGGCTCCACCAAGGAAGTGATCTCCACATCAGCTAACAGTGCCGACTATCGTATGACATCAAGCCTTTCAAAGACAAGGTATTGTGTGATGTTTCTCCTCTCGAAGTTTGTGATGTTCTTTTGGGCCAAACTTATTTATGGAAACATCATGTTGTATATGAGTCTAGGCCTTGTAGTGTTATTATTACTTTGAACAAGAAATTGTACAAGATACCCAAGGCAGTCCCACCTAGTGTTATTTCCTTGATCTAAGCTAAGCAATGCATGAAGGTCATCTCTCATACGAGGAAGTTTGTATTCTTCATGATTCACTCTCAAAATGAGTGAAAGATCACAGCCACATCCAGGGTCTCTGCGATCGACCTCTCCACATAGCAGAAGCAAGTAGATAAGGTCATGGAAGAATACTCAGATATCTTCTCCTCACCTAACGGGGTACCTCTGTACTGCTAGGTCAAGAACCCCATTGATATGACCCCTGACACACCATTGCCTAGTGGGCCAGTCTATCAATGATCTCTATTAGAGAATAAGGATATCAAGCAAATGATCCAAGAACTGCTCGACAAGGGGCACATCCATCCCAGCGCATCACCTTGTGGGAGCCCAATCATGCTGGTACAGAAGAAAGATGGAACTTGGTGACTCTGCATTGATTATCGAGCTCTAAATAAAATCACAATTAGAAACCGGTACCTGATTCCCCGAATCAATGACCTCCTTGATCAACTCACGAGGGCCAAATAATTTAGTAAGAATGATCTGAAGTCTAGCTACCACCAGGTCTCGATAGTATAGACAGATGTATGGAATACTTCCTTCAAGTCAAAGGAAGGCCTTTTTGAATGGTTGGTTATGCCCTTTGGTTTGAAAAATGCTCAACCACTTTCATAAGGATGATGGATGATATCCTGCGACCATTCACCAATAATTTTCTAGTGGTGTATCTGGATGACATTCTCATTTACAACAATACTTGGGTCGAACACTTGCATCATATTCAATAGGTTCTTCACACCTTGCGACAACACAAGCTATATGCCAACTTGGAAAAATGATCCTTCGGCATGGACAGGATCCATTACCTGGGCTACATCGTTGATCAACATGGCGTACATGTGGATCCAACCAAGATCAAAGTCATCCATGACTGGCCAGCCCCAACCACACTTACTGAGCTTCAGAGCTTCTTGGGCATTGCTAATTTCTACCGCAGGTTTGTGTTGGGATTATCCCATATTGCATGGGCCCTCATCCAAATAACCAGGGGTGGTGGTAAGGATAAATTTGCATGGGGTTGGTCCCAACAACAAGCGTTTGATGATTTGAATCAACGCTTGAGCTCAACCCTAATACTTTCACTACCAGACCTGCAACAACCATTTGAGATCGAGACAGATGCTTCTGACTATGTTGTGGGTGTCATTCTCACTCTGCACGGCCACCCTATGGCCTATCATAGTGAGACACTATCAAATGATGTCCGTAAGTACTGTACTTAGGACAAATAAATGTACTCCATTGTGCAATCCTATTTCCAGTGGAGACATTACATTCTTGGGAAGGAGATAGTCATCCACACTGATCATAAACCACTGTAGTTCATGCAAACACAAGGAAAATTGCAGAATGACCTCCATCAAAAGTGGTCCACACAATTGTAGGAATTCCACCTCAACATCAAGTATAAAACATGAAGAACCAATCACGTCACTGATTACCTCAACAAACCGCTAGTCGCGACACTCACCACGATTCTATACTCTTGCGGCCATGAGACCTCTGGATGGCCCCAACTCTATGAGACAGACCCAGACTTTTCCACCACCTACAAAATGTTGGGTGCAAATGAAGTTGTTGATAATTTCCATCTTCAGCATGGGTTGTTGTGTCATTTGGGTTATATCTGTGTTCCATCAAGTGAGCGAGTGAAGCTGATCTGGGAAGCCCACTATAGTCAGGTGGTAGGACACGTCGGTGTCGAAAATACAGTGGCGATGCTAAAATAACATTTCTACTGGCCAAAACTTCGTCAGGAGGTCAGCAAGTATATCAGGTCTTGCACTTCCTACGTGATTGGAAAACCGAACAGTAAGAAAAAGAGCCTATACACCCCTCTTCCTACTCCTGACATGCCATGGGAATTCATCTCAATGGACTACATGTCGGGCCTCTTGTCCACCAAGTGGGGAAATGAATGTATTTTTGTGGTTGTTGATATCTGTTCTAAGATGGCGATTCTGGTCGCCTGCAAGAAGAACATCACAACAGAGGCCACTGCCAAGCTCTTCTTTGAACGAGTCTGGGTACCTTTTGGAATCCCACAAACCATTGTCTCAGATCAAGACAGTCGATTTCTCAACACATTCTGGTCGAGCCTCTGGTCACTGTTGGACACCAAGCTCACCAAATCCACATCCTTCTACCCCTAGACAAATGGCCAGACCAAGGTCGTAAATTGAATGATTGTGCATATCCTTCACATGTATAATTCAAAGAACCCTCACACATGGGATGAGAGCCTTCCCTATGTCCAACATAGCTACAATCAAGCCCTGCATAGCTCAATCGACCACATCCCATTTCATGTGGGGTTGGGATTCCAACCATTGGGTCCCATAGATGTTGCACTTCCCCTTGTGGTCACCTCGACCGACTCATCTCCTGCTCCAACTGAAGCTTACAAAGCCACCTGGTTCATTGAGAGGATCCATCACATCCATCAACAGGTTTAGGATATCTTACATAAGTCTAATGACAAGTACAAGCAACACCATGATCAACATCGACTTCCACGTAAGTTTCAGGTGGGCAACAAAGTTTGGTTGCACTTGCAGAAAGAATGCCTTACAATACCCCATCAAAAGATTCACCCACTCCATTATGGGCCATACACCATAACCGAGGCCATGGGGGATAATTATTTTGAGCTCAACATTCCTCCTTTCCTTGGCCTACACCCAGTGTTCAATGTGGATCTCCTTCGCCCTTATTTCCCACCATTATTGGACACCTCAGAAGTAGCAGAACAACTGACACCAACATAGCTCAACCTCGAATGCATACAACTGGAATATAGTGATCATATTGTGGAAACATAAATCAAGGGCACTCGACAACAAGGGATCCAACTTTATCGAGTCATCAAAGTAGGGAAACTCCTGCACCAAGGCAAGTGGCCCATCCGAGGCCAAATTCAGTAGAAATTTCCTCATATGATGGGGGAACTCAATGAAATGGAGACCATTTCTTCCTAAGGAGAGAGTATTGATCCATGTATATATCGGTGGCCACCCACCTTTTCCAGCTGGCTCAAAACAATTTTCTGGCAATTTTGATAATTTACTATTTTTAGCATTTTTTCACTTTCGGAGCCGTTTTGAGGCCCTAAACGATGTTTTTGGGAAAACGAGGAGAAATATTTAACTTTATTCGATATTCCCCCCAAAATGAATCTCCTCGACAATACCTTTCCAACATACTATCATACGCCTAAAACAGAGAATGTATGCAAAAGTTACGACCCTGAGAAGTTGATGTACTAACTTACCCAAATGGGGCCCACATGACTTTTGCTGCTTCATTTACTAAGGTTAGGTTTTTGGATGTCTAGGGTTTTTGGAATTCCTGTTTATTGTAAAAAGGCCTTCAAAGCCTCATTGTAATCATATTCTTGTGAATGAGCACAAATGTCACATCTATTCTTAGATATAAGACACAACCATTCCATCAAGCTTGTTTCCGCTGCATTTTATAGTTTCAGCTTATTTCCTTATTGAATAGAAAACCAATTTTATTGTATCTCTGTTATTTTGTGTTAAACACCTGTTAATAATCTGTATTCATTTTTTTCTTCTCATAAAATCTAGATCACTATCCCTTTGGTGTGCAACATTCTTGATATCCTCGACTGTGCGATCCTGGAACATTTGGGCCACCATGTCTGCATCATCCTCAGTGATCATGTATTCTGGGTGCATTTTGTGTGCCTTGTCCTTCTTGCGCACACCCCCTGTCTGGATGACTAGCCTCTTAGTCTGGCATTTCTCTTGTTGAGTGGCACTTGATGTATTTCCCTGTGCTGCCTTGACCTGTTTCTGCCGTACCCGGGGCACCTGTGTGTTGTTCTTATTCCCCGTCTAAGTGCCCATATTGGATGTCCCCCCTTTTTTTATTTTGTGCCTTGTTATGACCTGTCCTTGGTTTCTTGGGCATTTTTACCTCCTCAGGTTGTGTATTTTCCTGTCTTTCCTCCTGCTCCTCCTCTATCTCTGCAGGTACTTATTGAAGGATAACTGGAATCCTCCAGTCATCTTACCAATCCTTAATGGCCATCTCTATGTCCTCCTGCGTGATGCAGTAGCCCAGTTGTAGCCATTGATTTTCGTGATATTTCCATGCCTGGATCTACATCGCATGTCTAGTGGCTTTGAAGTTGGTTATGCCCTGATACTGTGTGATTGCTTCTGGTGTTACCCTCCAAGTGTTGGCAATGATGTCTTGTATGTCGTTGAGATAGCCTTCGAATATAACTACATTCTCTTTTCTTTTCTTGGAGTCTGAAGCGGCCTCGAGTGATAAGTATTGCGCTCTGTGGCAAGGAGTGGGTCTAGTGGAAAAAAATGCATACTTCATCTCCTTCCATCCAATCAATGTTATCATGATGAGTAGCCATGAATAATGAAATTATGTGGAACATGCTTAGTGGTGCTGGGCTCACACAAGAATTCTGGGCGGAGGTATTCGACATTGAAAAATATCTATTGAATATGTCTCCATCATAGATGCTAGCTGATATGACCCCACATGAAGCATGGTCTAGTAAGAAGCATTCAGTTTCACATCTCAAATTATTTGGCTATGATGCATTTGTGTATGTTCCCAAGGAAAAGAGGAGCAAGTTGGACATGAAGGAAGTCAAGTGTATTTTCATTGGATACAAATAAGAAATGAAAGGATATAAGCTATGGGATCATGCATTAGGGAAAATAATGTAAAATCGAGATGTGGTCTTCAAAGAAGTAGGAAGAAAATCCAATCCTGAAGAAATTGTTCAAACTGAGAATAATCCAGATAAGGTACAGTTTGAATTGAGGAACAAAGAAGATGATTCAGATGAGTCAACTGAATCAGAAGAAGAGGTGGAACAATCAACCCCGCTTGTAAGGAGGTAATAATGATAAAGAAAACCAATCGAAAGGTATAGTCCTCTCGAATTCCATTCCACATTTGTGTTAACTACCATCGACGATGAGCCTAAGTTGGTCGAGGATGCATTTGACTCAACATAGGGAAAACTATGGAAGGATTTCATGGTCGAAGAGATGGAATCCTTGCACAAGAATGAGACATGGGAGTTAGTCAAATTACCTAGTGGAAAAAAGCATGTTGGTAGAAAATGGGTATTCAAGAAGAAGATGAACGCAACAGGTCAAGTCGATAAATGCAAAGCTCAACTGGTAGTGAAAGGATATTCCCAAGTCGAAGGAGTCGAATTCTCTAAATTTTTTTTTCCCTATTGTAAAATTACCTTCCATTAGAGTACTAATGTCTTTGGTTGCAACATTTGATCTAGAAATAGAATAGATGGATGTAAAGAAAACATTCCTACATGGGGACCTGGAAGAAGAACTCTACATGAAACAACCAGAATGATTTGTAGTAAAGGGAAAAAATTATTTGATGTGAAAACTAAAAATATCCCTTTATGGTCTAAATAAATCACAAAGGATGTGGTACTGAAAGTTCGACACATACATCCTTAGTTTGTGGTTTTTGATAAATAAAGTTGATCACTACATATATTCCAAAGATGAAGGTGGGAGGTTCATATATGTAGCATGACAACATTTTTATGATTGGAAACAACATGAACACAATAAAAGATTTGAAGAAGCAACTATCCTCCGAGTTTGACATGAAATATCTCATTTCTACGAACTTCATTCTGAGAATGAAGATCATTAGAGATCAAGCAGATAGAAATATCTGGTTGAAACAAAAGAAGTATATTGAAACAATCTTGAAACATTTGAACATGCAAGATTGCGAACCTATGAAGGTGCCAATTCCTGTGGGAGCAAGGCTAACTACTGAACAACGTCCAAGGACACAGGAGGAAAGATAGGATATGGTACATGTTCCCTATGCAAGTTATTTTGGTAATATAATGTATGTGATGGTCTCCACTTGACTAGAAATTTCCCATGCAGTGTGAGTGTTTAGTAGATACATGTTTTCACCTGGGAAGGAGAACAAAAGATTATGCTATATGCTATCAAGGAAAACCTGGAGGTATTAGTGAAGTAAATGTACATGGATTTGTCGATGCCAACTAGGTTGGAGATATGGATTGATGAAGGTCAATGAGTGGATATGTGTTCAAGATGTTCGATGGATAAATTTGTTGGATGAGTAAGCGACATGTGGTCATAGCTCTGTCAACAACAAAAGATGAATACATGGAAGCCACTCATGGAAGTAAAGAAGTAGTATGGCTACAAAGAATGTGTTCAATAATCAGGTTTGAGTATAAAGCTATGAAGATAAGTTGCGACATTGATGTACAATACAAATTTTGTGAGAGACATGGAGGAAATAAACAAGGTGCTACTGGAGAAAGTAGACATGATGGAAAGAAACAAGGTGCTACTGGAGAAAGTAGACATGGTGGAAAGAAACAAGGTGCTACTGGAGAAAGTAGACACGTTGGAAAACATAATAGACTCTTTGATCAATTCTGTTAGTGTTGTGAAGTTATCTTGGTGTAGAGAGGTAATGGGAATTGCTGCACTTGGTCTGTGAACGAGAGTTCAGAGATATCCCGGTTTCAACAAAGAAATCAACAAGTGGGAGAATGTTGGGTTTTTATATTCTTTGCAATGAAAGTCTAGTTGAGGTGGATCGACTAACAATCAAAGTTCTAGGTGGTTCGACCAGATAAAATTGAAGTCGAAGACATCGAAAAAAAGTTGAAGGTCGAGGTGGTTTGACCGAGTAAAGTTGAAGTCGAAGAAATCAACAAGTTAAAGAGGTAAAACTTGGTAGTCGACTATAACATAATCCCGAGATTCACAGGATTTGTAGCCAATGATCTATATGGATCCGTAATCATTTTTGAGCACCTTTTATTTAGGGTTTTTCCTACTGTAAATCCTATAAATAAGGCGTGTTTTAATGCTTTAATGGTTAATCGCTAATCAATAATAGTAGAGGTTGTTAGTTGTGTGGATGTAATTCGAAATTGGCTACAGGGTTATTCTTGTGTAAAACAAGAGGGTATGATGCCGATTGTGTCTTAGGTGTGGACCAAGGTTAGGCATGTAACCTTTTATTCTGAATGAATAAGACAACAAGAGAGAAGAATGCTCAAGGAATGTTGGTTTTCCCGTTTGGGTTTCAAGGGTAAAATCTCTATGTACTGTGTTTGCTTTGTCATTTACTTTATTGTTTAAATATTTCTTCCTCTCTTCTTCTAGGATTAGTGTGGAAGTGTTCCTCATTTCCTAACGCCATGATGCACAAGTGATGGACAATTGAAAATAAATCACGTGTCCAATACTAGATTCCAAACCTTATATTCAGTGGCTTAATAAAATGTCATTAGTTAAAGTTGTTAAGATAGAAAGGTTCTCTAATCCTTATTGTTACACATTATTTTTGTCACCCTTATGACCATTAATGATGTAAACCTATAATTTTTGTTTAGAAGAATCAGTGACCCGAATTTCTGAAGAAAGAATGGAGAAGAACTTTTCCTGAGAGAAGAAGTTATCTTTTCCTTTGTAAAAACCCTATTAAGGAGGATCGTCGCACCCTACCTAATGTTAGGGGTGAAATGATACCATATTGTTGCTTGTTGTACTAAACTTGGCCTGCAACGTCGTCACAATTTGCTCAGTTATAGGGGTGCGATGATTTTTCGAACAAAGGAAAAAGGGGAATTTCTTGAAAGTTCTAGAATAGAAGCTTCGAGGGTGATGTGGCCTCTGATCAGTTTGGATCTTAGTCACATTCTTGATCTCTTGGGATAAACCTAACATCCTCAACCTATCCTTTTCAGCCTATAAAAGGAGAGGAGTTCTCATGGGGAAAGTTGGATTGAGTTGGCTAGCTTTTGGAGTTGGAAAGTTCTTGAGTTTTGTAGCTTGGAGTTTTTGGAGCTTGTATGTTGGCTTTGAGATTTACTTTGTCAAGATAAATTGTTGATTTCATAATACGTGGAAAAGAAGTGCGTGGGAAGCAAGGAACTGTTGGAAGGGGCCTTACAACATCAAGGCATCGGTTTTATTCTCCTTTTCATATTTATAATACAACAATATATTTCTTTCTCATAAAATTGATCTTATTTTATTGTATGACTCCTTGATCGCATACATAGGTTTTGTTGAGTATACGTTGTTGCTTTCACTTTGTTGGCTTGTGTATTTTTTACAGGTTCAAGATCCCATAAGAATTGGAATGGAGCAAGGATGGAACTAGCGAGGACAAACGACATTTAAAAGGTATGTCATTTATCTCTTGTTAGTTAGTATGCTTGATAGTTAAAACTTAGGGAAGTTTTATATTCTATCTTCTTTTGTTCTAGTTTTGGGGTGAAACTAGGGAGATATGTTTGTGTCCGCACTTACCGATTTTTCTGATAAAAAAATTGGCGACCATACTAGAGAACAAAGTTTTTTCCTAGTTTGTCTTGTTTTCTTGCTTTGATTTCCTGGGTTCTATTTTCTGAGTCACTGGGAGATCCAGATGAACTCTTTGACTATTTAAATTCACTAGAACACCTTCTTGCTTTTTATTTTTTCCATTTTTCCTTTTATTGTCACACCCTTCTTTGAGGGACAGTGTGACGATCTAGGATCGATGCACCCTACCTTTTGAAATAGTGCAACTTCGTCACATTGTACTTTTTCTCTAGCCTATGATGATCAAGTATCGTCGCGTTGTGTTAGTCTACAACCTGCGACGATTGTGAAAAAAAATGATTTTTGATGGTTTTTCTTGCCTAGATATTAGATATGGTTTTGGGGTGATTTGTTGGGTCTGATTACATTATGCTTGATAGCTTTGAATCTGCTTTTAGCTATCTTTGAAACTAAAAATTGTAATTTCTCGCTTTGCATCAAATTGAAGGCATCTTTGGATTTGAAGTAGAGAAATTGCATGGTTTTTGACATTTTTGATCTTGAAATCTTAAAAACATTTCCCCCCCATGGCCAGGGGGGCCAAGAATCATGTATTGGTGTACAATCTCTTTGGATCATTTCTTGAAGTTCTTTATATTGATGATTTTAATAAAATTTTGGGACATTGTGCATCTGGGAATGATAAACTTTTTCTCCTTCTCGTAATATAGCTTTCATCGAAGTGAAATATTTTCATTCTCATTTCTTTGCATTGTTTAGAGTCAGTCAAAACATCATTTAGTCCATTCCACTTTTCTCTTGAGTAAACAACAACCTTAAAATAAAGTGCTTATAAAAATTGATTAGACATTTTTATATTTTATGGTAGCAAACCTACATTAGATTAGTTGTAGTGCTTTGGAATAGGTGTGAAAGATAACTTTCCAAAGCTGTAAACAAACATAGAATCTTGAGTTAGGGAGTGGGAAATCCACTTATTACATTTTTTCCTAGGAAGCCCTTCTAACATAAGGCTCAATCACGAGGTCGCATTAGGGCCAACAAAGTTACTCACCCTGCTTTGTTGGTCTTAGTGTAAAGATTGCGCATATTATTGGGGGTCACTTGAGAAGAAAATCTCGTGGGGACCTTCTCGAGTTGATTTCGGGCTTAGATACCCTGCCTTTGCGCGTGGATCATACCATCGACTATTTACCCATGCATCATTGTTTTATTTGGTAACCTTAGTGTCCTTTCTCTTTAGGTTCTCTACACGAGGTGACAGTGAAGGGGAAAGTCTTCGCTATACCTAGAATCGACGTTGGCCAAACTCACTTAGGCTCCTTGGAGGGTATACCCATGTTTATGTGTGGGAGATTGCACCAAGGCATAAGTTCATTAAGCAGGTCATCAACATAACTTTTCCACCTGCTCTATCTCATCCCATTCTTACATTGTTCCCACGACGTTGGATTTGATCACCAACTAGTGTGTTCATTATAAGAAGGTTTTGTTTGCTTGTTTGCTTCCTAGATTTTTAGCGTGTGCTGTTTGTTTTCCCTAGAAGACTCTAGGTTAGATTTGTGTTTAATGGCACCAGTTCCCATAACGACCAATAAAGGAACCCCTTTGCTAGGGAAACCTTTTGTTTTTCCTTCTTACAGAAACATTGGTCCTCCTTACATCACTACTTTGAGCCTTCCAGGTCTCACAATTGGATTACCGGTATGGTTATTTTCCACTTAGGTAATCCCGAATGCAACAAGTGCTTTGGTTGTAAGCACTTCCCCCCAAGGACATCAACCTCATATTGATCCTTCACCTTCTTCACTAGTAATATCTCCTTCACCTTCTTCACTTGCAAGGTCTTCTTCCATTTCATATTCTTCGTTGAGCGAAAGCTTTGAAGCTAGTAACTTGTTGGATAAGAAGAAGAAGAAAAGGAAGATTAAGAAGAAGAAAAATAAGAAATGGTCTAAGATTCCAACCACTGCTAGACATGTTGGAAACCAACCAGTTACTGATAATCATGTTGGGAGTGTTGATGATTCTAAGATCACCCAAACAACCCGTAAACCCAAGTACCCTTACATGATTTGTAAGGGTAGCCATCTTCTTAAGGATTTCCCTGGTCTATCCAAGTTTATAGAAGTATGGTCTACACACCCTCTCCAACCCATGTCATTATCCTCTGACCAACATGTTGATGACCTCCCAGCAACTACTCAGGATACCGTCGGGAAGAACAAAAGTAGAGTCAAGTTCCTGTGTATGTTATGCAGAGGGAGTCATCAAAATCACCTTTGACCTTGTATGGACAAAGTCTCAAAATTACTGAAGACATGACTATTTCCCAACCTCAACTTCCAGTTTCTTATCACAATCTTACTCTCGACCCACCTGTAGTTGATGGAATGGTCATGCTTGGAGGACCCATGCTTGTATGTGGAATAATGAGATGAATATCAATGAAGTTGTTGGTGAAACTATCCTAGATGGATAGTGTTTTACATGCCATTTCTGGTGGTATGTGGAATGTCACATAACTCCTCACGGTTTGAGAGTTATGGCCTTATGAAGTTGGAGGACCCCCATATGAAGGCTTGAAGCCCCAAAAGGTCAAAGAAGTAAAAGTGCTTGAAAAGAATAAATCATTATTTAAATGATAAAGTAAAGTGACAAAATCAAGATGGATTATTTAAATGATAAAGTAAAGTGACAAAATCAAGAAGGAATATTTAAATGATAAAGTATTGGAGAACTTTCTATTCATGGAAAGTGGTTAACCCTAAAATAAGGAAAATAGGTTAAGTGACCTAGAAATGGGTTAAGTAACCTAGAAATGGGTTAAGTAACCTAGAAGATGAAAGTATAAATAAGAAGCTAGGATCTCTTGTAAAATGTACATTTGGTAAGAATCCCTTTTGTGGATCAATGGAGAGATTCTTGGTAATATCTTTTGGAGTATTGAAGGAGAGCTTCTTGTGAGAGAATCTTATTGGTGTGGATTTCTTGAGCATGATTGAAGATCTATTCTGAGCAAGAGAGAGAGAGGAGGATCTCATGGACGCATCAAAGTTTCGACAATGTCAGAGATCTTGATGACAAAAGTCTCAGAGTCACATAAAACCCTATTTTCTAATGCCCACGTGGGTTGTCTGTGTATAGGGTGCATGTACACGTGGGCTGGTTGTGTATAGGGTGAGTGTACATGCGGGCTGACTGTGTACAGGGAGTGTGGACTGAATAACCTCATGGAGATTTGTGTTTGAGCTGGTGCCAAGCTCTTGGATGATGAGGCAGGTTCTAGATCTACATTCTATGGCCTCATATCTATCACCAAGACACTGGCATGGTTACATTATTGTCTTGATAGATGCTAATGTTTGATATGTTGTAAACGCTTAGGGAATTCTTGGTATGGCTTCTATGATGTGGCTCAATTTGGTTGATCTGATGGATGGAGTGAGAAACACTCTTGTGATTCTGTAGTGACATGATTGCTATGGTACACTAGTTATACATGATTGAGATAGCATTCATATTGATTTGTTGTGGAGCATGAGTAAGCTATTGGAGAGATTGGATGTATTGTGACTGGCTGCGGGTCAGTTTGGACAGTGGAAGACAGAAGAGAAAGTGATTGCAGGTTGCAGAGGATCTGAGCATGTGAAGCAAAGAAAAACCCTAAGTGGTCAAGAGCATACGCTTGTTACATTATACATTGGCCGCGTTCACACGCGGGCTGTAGTGAGCCAAGGCGCGTTCACACGTGGGCTGCACTATTGACAGGTCACGTACCTATTGACAGATTGATATCTATTGAGGATTGTTTCCTCATCTCAGTTGGTGCTAAGAATGTAATATGAGTCTTTCATATAGAGTTGGTGCTCTTGTAGAGTTGTAATCTATTTAGTTGTTGCTGATAAACCCAAGGATTGTAGTCCGTAATAAAAAGAAAATTGTACATACATCTTGTGTTCCTTGTGTTCATTGTGATGATGACTTGTTGATGATATATTGTTGATATATGTTGCTGATATGTGCTCACATCTAACTGGTTATAAATGACAACAATGGGTAATGAATAAATGTTGAATACTAATTGATGAGTTTTTGTGTAAGAGGGAAGTTTTGGGAAAAAGATCCCCACACTCATTTAACCTCCCCCACCCCCCTCTAAGTGTGGTAGGTGTGTCCAACAATTGATATCAGAGAGGGCCTTCACTACAAGCCTTAACAAGCTTGAAGGAGATCCATAGACACACAAATGGATGATGAAGTTCCAATCCTCGATGAGGAAAACTATTCTACTTGGAGAATAGAAATGAGAGTGTATTTGAAGACAATGGGAGTAGTCATTTGGAAGGCAACCATCGGTGGATATGTTCCATTGAAGAACAAGTCAAAACTTGTAGCTCAAAGGGAAGGAAAGAAGAACGATGCATTGGCTCTCAAGACAATTCTTAGTGGACTCTCAAGCCCTATCAAAGAGAGCATGGGACAATGCACTTCCACCAAGGATCTATGGCTAAATCTAGAGGAGACATATCAAAGCAAGGAAGAGAAATAAGAAATTGAAGACCACTCCATCAATATCATCAAAGGTAAAGAATCATCAAAAAATCTTGAATGCATTATTTCTAGATGTGATTTTGAAAACATTCCAAGTGAAGATAAAGAATCAAGTGATAATAGCACAAAGGAAGATCTTGAAGACATTTCAAATGAAGGCAAAGAAGTATGTGTTGATTTTGGCAAAAAGGAAGATCACGAGGATAATTCAAATGAAGGTAAAGAACACTATAAAGCCCTTGAATG
>ML801150.1:343771-373945 GCA_009831015.1 Picea engelmannii
TGAAAGTATAAAAAAGAAGCTAGGATCTCTTGTAAAATGTACATTTGGTAAGAATCCCTTTTCTGGATCAATGGAGAGCTTCTTGGTAATACCTTTTGGAGTATTGAAGGAGAGCTTCTTGTGAGAGAATCTTATTGGTGTGGATTTATTGAGCATGATTGAAGATCTATTCTGAGCAAGAGAGAGAGAGAGGAGGAGGATCTATGGACACATCAAAGTTTTGGCAATGTCCGAGATCTTGACAAAAAAAGTCTCGGAGTCATAGAAAACCCTATTTTCTAATGCCCATGCGGGCTGTCTGTGTATAGGGTGTGTGTACATGCGGGCTGGCTATGTATAGGGTGAGTGTACATGTGGGCTGACTGTGTACATGGAGCGTGGACAGAATAACCTCATGGAGATTTGTGTTTGAGCTAGTGCCAAGCTCTTGGATGATGAGGCAGGTTCCAGATCTACATTCTATGGCCTCAGATCTATCACTAAGACAATGGTATGGTTACATTATTGTCTTGATAGATGCTAATGTTTGATATGTTGTGAATGCTTAGGGCATTCTTGGTATGGCTTCTATGATGTGGCTCAATTTGGTTGATTTGATGGATGGAGTGAGAAACACTCTTGTGATTCTGTAGTGACATGATTGCTATGGTACACTAGTTATACATGATTGAGATAGCATTCATATTGATTTGTTGTGGAGCATGAGTAAGCTATTGGAGAGCTTGGATGTATTGTGACTGGTTGTGGGTCAGTTTGGACAGTGGAAGATAGAAGAGAAAGTGATTGTAGGTTGCAAAGGATCTGAACATGTGAAGCAAAGAAAAACCCTAAGTGCTCAAGAGCATACACTTGTTACATTATACATTGTTCGTGTTCACACACGGGCTGTAGTGAGCTAGGGCGCGTTCACATGCGGCCTGCACTATTGACAGGTTGTGTACCTTTTGACAGATTGATATCTGTTGAGGATTGTTGCCTCATCTCAGTTGGTGCTCTTGTCTTGCATATAGAGATGGTGCTCTTGTAGAGTTGTACTCTATTCAGTTGTTGTTGATAAACCCAAGGATTTTAGTCCGTAATAAAAAGAAAATTGTACATACATCTTGTGTTCCATGTGTTCATTGTGATGATGACTTGTTGATGATATGTTGTTGATATATGTCACTAATATGTGCTCACATCTAACTGGTTATAAATGACAACAATGGGTAATGAATAAATGTTGAATACTAATTGATGAGTTTTTGTGTAAGAGGTAAGTTTTGGGAAAAAGATCCCCACACTCATTCACCCCCCCCCCCTCTAAGTGTGGTAGGTGTGTCCAACATTTTCCCCCTCTCTGTTTGAGTGAAGTCTTATGTATAGTATTTGAAGCTTCTTTTCATCCTCTTGTTCTGTTGAACAAACTGAAGCTTGGGGGGAAATGATTTCAGCCTATGGAATTCTTACTGAAGTTAAGCCGCTAGCTTCTTAAGCTGGGGGCTAGGTACCAACCATCCCTGGATAATGCATTGGGAAGTCACAAGCATAGTTTTCTCTGGTTCAAGCTTGTGTAAAAATGAAACCACCTACCTCAAGCATAGTTTCCTCTAGTTCATGCTTGTGTAAAAATGAAACCAGGTCCAAGCACAATTTTGTTTAGTTTTAAGCTTGTGTAAAAATAAAATCTATCCCAAGCATAGTTTTGTTTTGTTTTAAGATTGCATAAAAATGAAAACAATCTTAAGCTCAGTCTTTGTTCTTTCTCATGCTCGTAAGTAACTGAGAATGTAACCGAGTAAACTTTTATCATTTTTTCGAACTCGTAAAGGTTATATAAAAAAGGAACCCCCTAGAGTTCCCTTTAAGCTCTTTTCAGACTCTCTAAACATGAAAAGATTGTCAAGTGACTTTGTTCTTTTCACGCTCACAAAATTATTTGAATAAAACATCTGATGAGTGATAGGTTGTCACTTTTTCGGTCTTGTCATATTAATTTATGAAAAAGGACATGTTGGAGTTTCCTTTAAGTGTTTTTTAGATTCTCTAAATATGAAAACCACTGAGTTTAATTTATTTGGACTCGTAAAGCAAACATCGAAAGGACCATATGGGTCTGAACCACTCCTTCCTAGGGTTCAATAAACATACTCTGAGGGACTCATCCAAAGGATGAGCTTACATTACAAGAATATGTTATCCTCTTCAAGCTTGTGTAAAAATAAAGAGGCAATCGCCAGAAATGGTGGGGGAAAAAATTAGGAAATAAATATGTCTAAACTTGTATTCTATGGAAGAGTCACTTTTGAACATGACACCCTTTCACTTTCTTTGTGTCTAGGTTGGAAAATCCACTTGTCTCTTGATCATACTCCTTTATAAGATTACATTTTTATCTGTTATCCCTGTTGTTGAGTCAGTGTTGCGAAGACAACCGTTGTGTCATCAATATGTTCAAAGAGAAGTTCAACCCATAAAGCCTTCTATTGTGTCGGCCATTTTTGTAGTCCTTGAGCCTTCTATTGCGTCGACCATCCTTGAGTCAGTCCTGAATTACTTGTTACTCTGATCTACCTCAAATATTTTTACCCATTTCATTTCATTGATGGAGGATACATTAAGGCCTTCCTGTGATGAGTCTTTTCCTATCGACTTCAACTCATTCTCTAGGAATTGGACTTAGAAACTAATTGGTACCTTGGAAGTTGCATGCCTCAATGGTAGGTTTCCTTGCTTTGGATAGTGGGTTTTCATTATTGACCCCTGGTCGGGCGATTCTACCTAGTGTTCGACTTCAAATCATAAATTCATGCCCGTTGGATTGTACTAGAGTACCTTGGGATTCATTGACATTAATGGTGATTTCCCTCGAAATTGTTAATGGTATTCATTAATGACCAATAATCAAGTGGTTCCTACCATGTTCGACTTCAACACATATATTCACATGGTTAGATTCGTACTATAGAGTGGTGGAGATGAATACCCTAGATATTTTCTGATAGATTCATGTTGTGTTGGAGTATATTCAGATTGTGCTGACACATAGATCCACAGTGTATGTCTCATGGCTATGTTTAAATTTGAGTCTTTAACACATAGATCCACACTGTATTTTTGGTGTCTATGTTTAGATTTGAGTCATATTGGCATGGATCCACAATGTATGTTTGGTGGCCATGACTTGTCTTACTTGACATGGATATTTTCATGTAGACATTTATGATTTGAGTCATTTGTATTCTGAGTATGGAAATGCCTACCTCATTGATGATATTATTGTACTGTATTTCCTTGTTTGTTTTCAGGTTTTCGACCGACATGTTCCTTGTTCCCAACACACACTCGACAAAGTATTTCAGCTATCACTTTGTTCTAAATTCATACTTTGGGGGGCTCTCTGTTACACATTATTTTCATCACCCCTATGACTGTTAATTATTTAAACATATCCTTTGTCTTTAGAAGGATCAGTGGCCCAAATTCCTGAAGAAAGAAGGGAGAAGAACTTTGCCTGAGAGAAGAAGTTGTATTTTCCTTTGTAAAAATGATATAAGGAGGATCGTCGCACCCTACCTAATGTTATGGGTGTGATGATCCCAGATCGTTACCTACTATACTGAACTTGGCCTGCGACGTTGTCGCACTTTGCTCAGTTATAGGGTGCGGCAATTTCGTACGAAGGAAAAAGGGAATTTCTTGAAAGTTCTAGAATATAAGCTTCGAGGGTGATGTGGCCTCCGATCAGTTTGGATCTGAGTTGCATCCCTGATCTCTTGGGATCATCCTAACCTCCTCATCCTATCCTTTTCAACCTATAAAAGGAGAGGAGTTCTCATGGGGAATTTTGGATTGAGTTGGCCGACTTTTGGAGTTGGAAAGTTCTTGAGTTTTGTAGCTTGGAGTTTTTGGAGCTTGTATGTTGGCTTTGAACTTTACTTTGTCAAGATAGATTGTTGATTTCAGAATCCATGGAACATAAGTGTGTGGGAAGAAAGGAACTGTTGGAAAGGACCTTACAATATCAAGCCATCAATTGTATTCTCCTTTTCATATTTATAATACAACAATATATTTCTTTCCCATAAAGTTGATCTTATTTTATTGTATGACTCCTTAATCACATACATAGGTTTTGTTGAGTATACCTTGTTCCTTTCACTTCGTTGGATTGTGTCTTTTTTATAGGTTCAACATCCCATAATCCTTGGAACAGAGCAAGGATGGTACTAGCGAGGAAAAACGACATTTAAAGGGTATGTCATTTATCTCTTGTTAGTTAGCATGCTTGATAGTTAAAACTTAGGGAAAGTTTTATATTCTGTCTTGTTTTGTTCTAGTTTCGGGGTGAAACTAGGGAGATATGTTTGTGTCTGCACTTATTGATTTGTCCGATAACACTTATAATGAATAAGATATATGGTATGAAACCATTCTATTTATAATAAAATCATATATTCCATATTTCTCATGTAATTTGTATTATTTTTAATACTATTTTGATTTAAATGTATAAGTATATTTCATCCATGATAAGAAGATAAATAACAAAGAAATGATGAGTTCAATGATGATTTTTAATGCATATTCTTATTTATATAAATTAAAAAATGAATGATTTTTTTTTTACTTTATCCTTCGCTTCCCTAAAACAAACTTTCCCTTACTGAAAACAAACAAGAACAACCATGGTTTTAAAATGCTTTAGTAAAATGCAAGAAGATTATGTTAAATTACAGTCATGCTAGTAAAATACATGAAGATTACGTTAAATTACAATCATACAAGTTGATTTAGTATTCATTTGTGAAACATGATATTGCATGGCATGACATATTAAGCGATGTCGGGTAACACTGGTGGCAAGATAATCAACTCTCTATAGAATGATATAGAATGATATGATTGCATTGAAGTTGAGCTATAAAGGAAAACATTGGGATACCACGGGTCATACAAAACAAAATACAATGCGATGATTGTGTTTGGTATTGGGAAGAATAACAATGTTTGGTATTGGGTTGATTCTGAATTGGAATTCAACCAAAGTGAAGCTCAACTTAGCATAGTCGACTGATTGTGAAAGATTGTCTCTATTTACCCTTGATTGCCTATAACTAACTCTATTGTGTGATTGAATTGATTATTTAGTGTTGCTTGGCCCAAAGTAAAAACCCTATAACTAAGTCTATTGGCTAATTGCATGTTGCTCACTAGATTTTTGAAGATAATGCCCATACCATATAGACTACAATTGCTAAAGCTTTGGATACAACTTGTTGTGTTGTTTGCTTATTATTGTTGATAAAGACTAAGGATTTGTTCCTTTGGATACTCTACTATGTTGAGTGCATCGACCATTGTTAAGAGTTGAGTGAATATAGATTTGAAGCCATTTTGTGCCCTTTGTTGAAAATATGGGTGTTGTTCATAGACTTTGTGGAGAGGTGGTGTAGAGAAATGGATAAGGCTAAATCTCGTCACTTAGGGATAAACTATTGCATAATTGAATAAGTTGATTTCTTAGCTTATTTTTTAAGTTGATGGGAAATATAAGATCATCTGTAGGTTGAAACAGTGCAAGCCAAGTCTCACTACAAATGACTTGTAGATATCTACCTTGGAGAAGTTTGATGAAGGTATTATGTAAATTTTTGTTTTGGAACGAAGTATGGAATGTATCTTTTAGAACCTAATGGAAGAATTCAGAGATAAGACAAATCTACTTGATGTTTTGGAGGAAGAATCAAGAATATCTCTTACGCAAAAATTGATGGATTGAAGGAGATGATTAATGAGATAGAGCAAGTCAATATACAACTAGAGAATGAAGTTGTCTTCTTGTAGGATTTCATCAACGAAGCTACTTTATTTAAGGCATACAATGTCCTATGATTTGATGAATATCAAGCATTGAAAGAATATTGTTGGTTCTTTATTTTTTCATCTTTTTTTGTCATTTAAACCATTCTTTTCACCGCATCATTTCAAACATTTACCACCATTCCCACCATATATCTTCACAAAACACTGTAATACACCTCCATATGCTCAAAGTGGTTTTTTATAATTTATTTCCTTTATTTTTAATAGATCAAGAAGAATTCTGATCGGTTTTACTAATGAGTATTTACACAGAAATTTCCTGCAGTCAAAGAGCAAATGACTTCCAAGGTTGACATATCTACACAACTCCAGGTGAAATTATGGAAATAGGGTTTTGTTCCTAGATCAACTGACATGGTTTTATGTCATTCAATTCATACCTAGCTCTAATGTGGCCACCTCCAACTCATGACTAACATTTCAGTCAAAATCAGAAGCATCCAACAAACAATGATCTTTACTTGTAACTTTCGTATCGATGAGGACGAATCAGGGAATTTAGTGACATGGGTTTTGTGTAGAATGAGCCCAATTAAGTGAGATGCAAGAAAAGTCCCCAGAAAGTGCATGATGTGGGATGTACAAGAGTTTATTCGAAGAAGATCCTCCCAGATTCCCTATTGCAACCATTTCTAGTCAAACATATGTCAAACGACCAAACAAAGATGGGATTCAAAGATGAAGGGGTTTTGAACTAATTTCCCAATCAAAAAATCAAGGAAACAACTTAGGAAATCATAGATCTCCCATATCTTGTGCTAAATATGCGATCTGGTTGTAAATTCTTCACATAGTGAGAAACATAATGCTATTTTGGACATACTCGATTTTTCCATGTAAAGCTATAAAGACAAAGTAAGAAATTGTAAAAAAAGATGAGGAGGATTTTGAAATTACTCTTGAAGAGTTATTGCTGTAACTTGTAATATTTGACAATTATTGAATACAAGAAAGAGCTCTATGATCCATTCATGGTGTTAGAGTGTTCTCATTCCTACACATATTGTGTTTGTATCTCACAAGCTTACGCCCCTAGATTGATAAATAATTGCTTCAAAATTTATTCAAACTAAAATACCCGACAAATACTATGATCTCTTGTTGTTGCATATGGTTGAGAAATTTAAGACCATTAAAGGATTGCAAGATTGTAAACATTCTCTTGAAAATGAAGTCAATCGATTGCATATTTTGTTCATTGGTTTTATTTCTCTATTAACATAGATTCATTTGAATGCTTGACTAATGATGGGCCCTTGTTATTTTATTTACGAGGTACCCATCAAAAAGAAAAGTTGTTTCTGGTCGGTCGAGGCATTCATCTATAGGAAATCCATCTCAATTTCGAGATGCTCTTGGTAAGAATTTCATACCCTAACTCTTCATCAATATTAAGCAAGTTTGGGTTTCCTTGTGTGACATTTTGTGGGTTAACGTAGGTATCATTTGACCAGGTGTTATGAGGATAATCACTCTATGGCATGGGGTAAACCACACTAGATAGAATGACTAGATAAATCAATTCTAATCCCAAGTATGTTATATAAATGAAAATCCTAACAAGACAAGATAAAGAGCCTACCTTGTCCAGATGTTAGATGAAGACCACCATTGAGCACACGAATCAAAGATTTATACCTGCAACGTGTCCTCAAAAACCAAGATAACAAGCATATGTTGATAATATATAATGTTAGCACATACAATAGTATAATCCATTAACATTTATAATAAATACACCCATGGAATAATAATTCAAGTATTTGCAAAATATCAATTGGACGATAAAATAGTATTTCTATTAAAATATGATCAACATAAGTGTATAAGTGACAAACTTCCATGTTGACATGTCTCGAAACCGAGAAACTAAGTCCCTTCCAACTGGGCCTCCACCACTTTAATCCTCCGCCAAAGGCAAGCTCATATAAGAGAGAAAATGAGGTTCTCCATCAAAGAGGGAAGAGCTCGGGGGATGAACAATGTGTTTAGACTTTAAAGGACAAATGGATGCATACTCAATGTGAAGTGAAAATTTCTCCAGAGTATATTTTATCTCAAAAGTTGAATTCTCTCCTCCTTCCATGGTTTGGATATGGCCCAATTTATAGCCTTTAAATGGAACTGAAGGGTCAAGTTGGAATGTTTCCAATATATGGAAGGTCAAGGATCATGGATCGCGTGACATGACATAGAAACCTGACACAATTTTTAATTTTGAGGACCAAAATTGATGTACGCATGTTGTAGTGGTGCAACCTACATATATGCATGTTGTCTATCTTGTAGGGTGCATATATGTGGAAAAATATGATTTTTTTGCTCTTTGAAGTGCAAAAGGTGACTTCAATTCTGCATAGGGAAATGGAAATGCCTTCTGAGAAAGTTGCATGGGGTGAGGAAAAAATTTCTATAACAAATGCCCCCTAATGTGTGAGGTCAGAGGAGTATCTGTGATGGCCAAAATACATTATAATTCCCAGAAGTGGAGTAATGGAGACTCAGCTGGAAGAACTAGTTTCTCATGAGAATATTACAATCCATAATGACTTTGTACACATGGATGCCAATTTGAATTACACTTCAGATCCATGTGGAAATATACCAAACAACTGTTCATGGACATGCATAGGAAATACAAAGTAGATACATGTCATAGGCTGTCATAGTCATGAACAAGGCCTAGTGGAAACTAGTCTCAAAATCAATCTGAAGATATCTGTATAGAATGGAGTACAATTTGATCTCCCATGATCACTGAAGTCATATAGGTACTGGTCCAATGAATGATAGAAACAACTCAGGAAATATGATACTAAAAACTGACGTCTTCAAGTCTTCTACACTGTCCTCCAAAGGTGCAAGTATACATCATGTGAATACAGAAGTCAAGGTTGAACATAGTGAGACTACATTTGATTACCGGTCATTAATGTATACTGTTAACAAACGCGAGACAACCTATCGATAATCAAAGTAGGTATCAAGACATTGAGTACATTCTTACAAGTGTGAATAAAGGTGTTGAGGTCGAAAAATTGAATAATCCATCGATAAGGAGACATTGATGTATTCCCAACTATCGATGGTGGGAGAACCTACCATTGATGACTGCAAGCCTCTAGGTACTCATAGGACTCTAGGCCTCATTTCTAGAATAGATGAGATGAAGTTGATGGAAGGAGATCCGTTGAAAGGAAAGCATTAAGGCATCTCTCATCAGTCAACATGAGGTATAAAGCAATAGCTTGATGATTTTGAGGAACTCATATGAAGAGGATGTTCACGAACCAATGACCCTGTGCGTCTTTCACATGCACTGGATGCAATTAGTGCACAAAAAATACCCTCTGAATAGTATCCAATAAGGAATATTGCCGAAAAGGTGAGGAAACCACTAATAAGGCTAATGACATCCAAGAAACTACATGAATCCCAATGTGTGAATATATTTCTTGTCGTTGAACAAAAGGGAAAACCCCCCAGTCAGTGACCAATGAAGAGATCTCAACTGCTGGGTTCAAGGTTACCTACCCATAATGGAAGTAGGACCAAGGAGCATGGTAGGAATACACCTTCATGTAACTTTGAGACACACTGAGGGTATGGCCAACATGCAAAGTGAATAATTCTGAGAAATGGTCGGCATAAGCTTATAAACATCCTTTGAACAAGAGCATGAGACATATGGAGGAATCTAACAACATAGAATTGAAGACAAAACTTTGTGATGTAGGAGGCATCGATCAAACTCTCCATAGGGAGTCAAATAATAACCAGTGAGAGGAGTAAAATCTAAGTAATGAGCTCATCTTCCTAAGGTCATGATAAACCCAAAATTTGGATGACAAGTGGACTCAAATTTTTGTGCTCTGTTAAAAGGCAACACGAATGCTGCCAATACGAGATAATATTCTTTTCCCACCCATATTTTTTTATTTTTTCATAGGAAAATAAATTCTATGATACAATGGAGGAAACAAGTGTCGCGAGTAAGCAACTAGTTCCAACAGTGGAAAATACCTATGCTCAATGCAAGGAGATGCATGCAGGGCATGGAAACTTGGGGGAATGTTTCCTCTTAAGATACAGGGTGTCAAGATACAAATAATATAAACAAGGCTCTGCTTGGATAGTGATGAAAATTGCTGAGGTAATAGGCTTGTAATGAGAAAGAGGGAACCAAAAATAGGATCAACACTGCAAGCATGATAATGGAATGCAATTACAACTTAACTCCAAAGAATGTCCTTTTTCGTAAATTTAGTCCCCTAGGCCCGATAAGGTATAAAAAAATACCCATGAGAACTCTTCTAGCCACTAGTGACTAGAGTATTCCTTTTTCGAAATTAGTCTACTTGGTTTGAAAAAGGGTTAAACTTACACGAAATAGACGTCCTTTCAAATCTATTTAACGAGTGTGAAAGAGACAAGTTCACTCAACAATATTTTCTCTTTTTTATAGAGTCAGAAAAGAGATTAACTAAGACTCAAAAATGTTGTTCTAAGAAACATATCATGGGGGAGGCCATGGCTCCCATGCATGACTTCTGTCAAAAGTAAGCAACTGACAGATAGCTCACACAAGCTTGGGAAAACCCAAAGCTTTCCAATTCTATGAGGATAACATAATTGTAGAAGTTACCTTATCTACAATATATCAAAGAATGCCCCTTATCTAGAAGGGTGTAGAAGAAGGAATTCGAGGCTCTACAAGATCATTCAAATAAAAGGAAACCACCCTAGGAATTAGAGGGAGCGTAGTCAAAGAGAGTGGAATGCTCACTTGTTCAGAATGTACATGACTAGAAATGATAAGTATGTGGTCGAAAGATGCATCACCCTCCAAAAGAAGAGTGGGATCGACCAAATATTGCATCAACATGACCACTTCTTCAACTGTTGGTTGAACAGGATGCGAGACAACATGGTATAGAGATGCATTAGACCCCCAAAAAAGAGTGGTGTCGATCAAATATTGCATCGACAAGACTCCTGGTTGAACATGATGCAAGACAACATGTGTTGGCCCTTGACTAAGTTTTGAGGAATAATTGGTCATATTTGACCATTTTTGGGACTGCGACGGCTTGCCAAGGCAAAGCAGAAATTAGGGAAGCAAGACCTATTTTTGGGCCCCTTTTAGGGTTTTGGGTTGATGTAAAGGGAAAGGGATGTCAGCCTGTGGGTTTACCCACGCTTAGGCCCATTTTGTAATATATAAATAGATACTTAGGCAATGTAAGTAGAGGATAGTAGTACATCTATGTGATGTATAGATAAATGCTTAGTGATAGTAGCTAGATCTGTGTGATTGGATGTATATTGCAAGTGCTCTGTGCATGATTGTAAGGAGATTGAAAAGCTAAGTGCAAGTTGTTGTAGTTTTGTGTTGAAGTGCAAGGAAGAAGGATCTAGCGAGCTGTGCAGATCCTCTGTCCTATACGAAGTAAGGGTTACTGAATCTCTGTGCTATAACTGCTTGACCGAGATAATATAAAGAATAAGAATTTGTGGACGTAGCCCCAGGGTGGGGGTGAACCACAGTAACTTTGTGTATTGTGCTTTGTGCTTCGACCTAATGTGTTTGTCTCCTTCTTGGCTAAGTGCTTTTTGTGATTAAATAGATCTAGTTATGCTCTATGCTTATGACATATGAATGAATGTTAGATCTGATATATAAGATGCTTAGTGCTTGATCTACTGAATCTAATCTATATTTTTGTGGCTAAGTATTGAATCATATTTAGTCTAAGTATTCACTGCGATGCTCTGTGCCATCTGTGAAGTACCATAAGGGTTAAATATTGATGAATGATGTATGCTAAGTGCCTTGTAAAATATATAATCACAGATCGGTGTCCCAGCTAAGGTTGCAGACATCTGAGTCCTGCAACCACCCCTGCCTCTACCTCGGGTGAGACTTCATCTGCTTCGCAGGTGTTGCCGAAAGGGCCGATAGTTAGGTTTTTGTTGGTACGCTCTTGAGCGTTGAACCCTGGGTCTGTCCCTATGCCAACAAATGGTTCCGTTGTCGGGACCTAAAACTGTGATTGTTGCGAACTAAAGAAGAAAAATCTTGTGCGAAATAAGCTCTGTGCATAGATCTGTTGCCCTAGTGCGCAATATTCTACTTGACCTACAAAGATTTGTGCCGAGAAAGAAAGGTTAGATTTGAAGGAAAGAGGTCAGATCTACAAGAAAGAGGTTGATACTGAAGAAAAGAAGTGAGATCTGAACACTTTATGCTCTAAGAAAGGTAAAAGTAGAAATTTCCACAGAAAAGAGGTAAGATCTGTAAACTCTAGCCTCTAGTAAAGGTAAGAATAGTTCAAGTTTTAGATCTGAAAGATTTGTGCTCTATATAGGTAAGATAAGTGGAAATGTTTTGTTTTTGAAGCATGAATTTAGGTACGCTTGATAAATTTTGTCCTAGCCTGAAAATTAGAGCATTTTTAGATAAAAGAAAGTTTGATATGAATAGGTCTGATAGGAATAGTGAAAGATATGTTATACCTATGCATAGAAAGAAATTTTGGATTAACCAATGGATGTAGGATCCTAGAAATAAATTTTTGAAGGCTAGCCATCATGATCCTAGCACGCAGTACAAGAAGAGTTGGGGATCATGGATGAGAAAGAGAGGATTAACTCTTTCTTACAATTGCAAAAGATTGGGAAATCTTGTTAAGGAATGCCCTGGGAGAAACCCTAGCTACCTCTGTTGTAAAGCTATGGACCATGAAGTATTGGATTCCCCTAGAATGATTGCTAGACTTGAAAAACTGAATATGGAACAAGAAAACTTTGAAGGTGATCAAGAGACTAAAATTATGGAAGAACCCCAGTAAGAATCAGAGATTATGTTACTGAAAATAAAAGAAACCCTAGATGATCATAAGGCTATTAGTTTGTCAGAGGTCTTCAAAGAAAAGGAGAAAATTGAAGTAAGAATGGGAGACTTTGACATTGACCGTGATCTGGATGAGGGAACGTTGATGAACATTATGACAAAAATCACTTGGGAAACCCTAGGAAGGCATACTCTGGTCCCTTCACTAGGCACCATCGGATTTTTTAAAGGAAAAATGGTAACCCTTTGTGGCAGAATTACCCAGATAGCTATGAGTACCCATGGAACTTTGAAAGAGGAAGAGTTCAAAGTCATTAGATTTATTGAGGACTGTGCCCCATTTTCATCTTTGTTAGGAAATATTTGGATTGAAAAAGACTATATCTGGAGGAAAGAAGAAAAGGAATCCCTAGAATAGAAGAAGCAAGAACTCATGGAATTTATGGCTAGAAGGATCGCCTACTTGATGGAGGAACAAGAGCACAGATCTCAACTATTAAACACCAAGGACCTGGATGTCGAAGCTATAAGAGTGTTAGAGGAATCACAGAAGATCGAAATACCTAATGATGAAGGAGTATTACCCTTGGATCTGAAGAAAGAACCTAAGCAATGTGAAGTGACTATGTCAAGAGAAGATAAGACTCAGAATGGAAAAATGATGACCGAGACTAAGCTCACTAGGAAAAAGGCTAGGAAGCTAATTAAGAAGAGGGCCAAAGTCAGAAATTTACAGAAGACTCCAGAGGAAGCTTCGCAGAAGGAAAAATCACAAGAATTGAGCTTCGTCGAGATATCAGAACAACAACATCTGGCACTTCTCCATGGCGCAACAATATAGCCATTGGACCGATATACCAGTTCGAATTCCGCCCCGAACGGGTCGAAAATCAATTATGGGTTCCCACTAGACCGTTGGATAGCACCAAAACAGATAGAATGGAGTTAATGAAGGCCCGATATCCGTTGCAAGAAGACCATTGCTAAGTTTCCCTACTTAGTTTGTCGTGCCACACACTAAGAATAATTTTTTCTAAGTGAGAATTTGAGCCCGAAACTTGAGATTACTTCACCCGGTGATCATTTCCTTGTTCCCATATTGTTCATCGTAGTCTCTAAATTCATTTTCACACCTGAGCTAGTGGACCCAAGCTTGTATGTTGAATGAGCTCAACGTTGTTGAGAAAGCAGTTGAAGAATTTTTGATTGACCTGATGGCTGAGATAGTTATTTTAGAGAGAAGGATGTATGTAGGTGTGCAAGAATCATCGACAGGAGGAGTCCAAGCTTCTCCCTCCACTACTCGCAGAGCAAGACCTTCCAGAACCACGACCGAGACAAGAACAAAGCACATAGATGATATTACAAATGCCAAGCTGATCCCGCGCATTCTGTCGGTTTACATACCACATTTGAGCAGCAAGATTAACCGTGAAAGTGTACCCAGAGACTTTGAGTACACCTTGATCACCACTTATCTTCCAAAAGGGGTGCGCGCAGTATGTGCTGACCAGCATAAGCTCGCAGCACTGAAATTTAATGATTTTAACCTTGGAGATCGCAAAACCTACAACATGTTAGCTCTGCATAAGTACTTAACCAAGACCAAAGGTAGAAATCCTAAGATTTCCCTGCAGTCCTGGACCCAGAACCTCGTGCAATCCACACTACTCAACGTAATGAAGATCCCTCACTTTGGCAGACACCAAGAAGTCAACGCATGCGTCAGGTTAGTATTGTCTTGCTTTCATAGTGGATACTTATGGTTGGACCACCGCATCACTGTGGATCCGACTCTGATCAATCAGATCACATGACTTAGCATGCAAGGCCCTGACCCACAGGACTTTTACCCAGGCAAGACCTCAGACCGAGCACTAGAACAGTGGATAAAGGAAACTTATGGTGATGTAGAGAAGGGTACGCTAGGCTACAAGGTAGCCTCTATTCAGAGTGGTGCAATGTGCCTTGCATGTCAGCTAATTGCAGACAAGTTAGTTCGTAAGAACAAACCAACAAAGGTGACTAGCTTTGTAGTTGACCTCGCAGGGAAGTGTACTGAGGGACTACAGATAAATTGGGCACAGTATCTTGTAAACCAGTTAGAGATGGATTGCAGAGGAGCACAAGACCAAGGGTATGAGTTCCACTTTAGTTGGTTTCTCATACTCATCACTTTCATCACTTGGGAACTGCCAGAGGGAGCCACTTTTCTGGAGATCAAACCTTTCGAACCACTAGCTGTGAAGTTTTGTACGTTGTGGTACTCCAGTGACATAAACAAGCAGTGGTAGTCCAATGCTGTCTTCCACACCTACTTCAATCAACTAAAGAATGAAATTCAGTCTACACCGTGAATCACCCCAAACGTACTTCATAGGTTTAGACCTTTGATGAAATTTAGTGCGGACCTCCACTTCACCTATATTACAACTCATGGTGATGAGCATAAACAAAAACTCCAATCCTACTACAACCTGATAGAAGATGACTTGGAGGAGATTACCAAGGAATGGTCGATGGACCTCCTTGTTGCAGTAGACCCCGCAAAAATGTTCGATGAGGAAAGCCTTGAAGCTATGACAGATACACCTGGGCCAAGCAGGACTAAGAAGGATGAGGATGTTGAAGATGTCCCTAGCACGTCCACGAAGACTACTTCAGTCTCACCTGCACAGGGAGGTGATGGTGACGATATAGGTGGTACAGAAGTTGAAAAAAAATAGAGGTGAGGTTACTCCACCTAGAGAGGAGGAGGATCCCTTCGTGAAAATGAATATGACACCACCAAAACCCTCCTCCTAAAAGAAATCTAAGGCCACCCGCACCACGCTTAAAATGACCCTTACCCTGGATGACTTTGACTTCTTAATTTTCGCACTGAATGATCTTTCACTAGAGCTCGCAGAAAAGAAAGAAGCAAAGCAGGAGGAGCTATTCAACCAAATCAAGGGCGAACTCAAAGAAGTGCAGCAGGTACTCCAGTCCACCCAAGTAGTTTCTACAACACCCTTGATAAGAAGAACATTAGGAACACGCAATGAGCCCACTCAATTACACCAAATCATTGATCAAGTCGAAGCTCACCTTTGACAAACTCAAGAAGACACAACACAAGCCACCCAGGCTTTGATGCAAGAACATAAAGAACTTCTAGAACAACATAATGAGGTAGAATGAGAAAATCTTTCCCTGAAAGTGAAGTGGGATGAGGAAAAGGCACAGTTTCTAGTAGAGCAACTTGAAGTACAGGAAAGGGTTCACAAAGCACTGCACTCTATGATGGTCATAGAAGTGAAGATGGAAGACCATCTCCCACAATAGGTGATCCAACTGGAAGAAGTGATCCAACAACTCCAACCACACATCACAAATCTGGAGCTCCGCATCATGCCTGAGACCCCCCAAGAAATAAGATATCTAAGAGAGGCCATTAATTGAAGCGTAGTTGGTAGATTAAAAACCTTTTCCTTGGAATGCAAGTAGCTAAGCACTAGAAGTGCCCAGACTTATGAAACCCTCGCAGATAATCTAGAATTGTAGACATTGGAGGCATAACTCTAAGAATAAAAGAAGCATGCAAACACATTATAGGTGCAAATAAATACTTTTACCCCAGTCGAAAGAATGAAGAGGTTCGCAAAACAATGCACAGCCCAACAACAGGTACATACGTTGCAAAGTAAAGTGATGGAAGTCTCTCAATGACTTAAGCCAATCCAAGAAAAGGCATGCCAACTGACAACTGTTCGTTGAACTTGAAAGCCAGGGAGTTGAACTCGAACAGGTTGTCATCACTATAGAACAACGCTTGGAAGGACCGCTCAATGACACAGTAATCCAGGAATTTACTGAGCAAGAGGTTGTCGCACTGCAGTAGCTCAAGTCATTCGAGGTAGAATTGATTAGACCTGAGTGACTCGGGATGAGTCATAGGTGAGTGTTTGGGGCCTGTTGGCCCTTGGCCAAGTTTTGAAGAATACTTGGTCCTATTTGACCATTTTTGGGATTGCGACAACTTGCAAAATATGGAGCGCAACGTGAAGTGAAAATTAGGGAAGCAAGACCTATTTTTGGGCCCCTTTTAGGGTTTTGGGTTGATATAAAGGGAAAGGGATGTCGGCCCGTGGGTTTATCCATGCTTAGGCCCATTTTGTAATCTTTAAATAGATACTTAGGAAATGTAAGTAGAGGATAGTAGTACATCTATGTGATGTATAGCTAAAATCTTAGTGCTAGTAGCTGGATCTGTTTGATTAGATGTATATTGCAAGTGCTTTGTGCATGATTGTAAGGATATTGAAAATCTAAGTGCAAGTTGTTGTAGTTTTGTGCTGAAGTGCAAGGAAGAAGGATCTAGTGAGCTGCTCAGATCTTTTGTCCTGTACGAAGTAAGGTTTATTGAAGCTCTGTGTTATAACTGCTTGACCAAGATAATATAAAGAAGAAGACTTTGTGGATGTAGCCCCAGGGTGGGGGTGAACCACTGTAACTTTGTGTATTGTGATTTGTGCTTGGACCTAATGTGTTTATCTCCTTCTTGGATAAGTGTTTGTTGTGATTAAATAGATCTAGTTATGATCTGTGCTTATGACATATGAATGAATGTTAGATCTGATATATAATATTCTTAGTGCTTGATCTGCTGAATCTAATCTATATTTGTGTGGCTAAGTACTGAATCATATTTAGTCTAAGTATTCACTGTGATGATCTGTGCTATCTGTGAAGTACCATAAGGGTTAAATATTGATGAATGATCTATGCTAAGTGCCTTGTAAAAGATAAAATCACAGATCAGTGTCCCAGCTAAGGTTGCAGACATCTGAGTCCTGCAACCACCCTTGCCTCTACCTTGGGTGAGACTTCATCTACTTTGCATGTGTTGTTGAAAGGGACAATAGTTAAGGTTTTTTTGGTGTGCTCTTGAGTGTTGAACCATGGGTCTTCCCCTGTGCCAAAAACATGATTAAGAGACACATCACTCCCCAAACTAGGAGTAGTGTCAGTTGAAGATTGCATCGACATGACTGTTGGTTGAACGATATGTGAGACAACATGGTTAAGAGATGAATCACCCTAAAAAATATGAGTGGTGTCGGTCAAAGATTGCATGGACACGAGCGTTGTATCAATGAAAGAAGGATTAGGACATTGGGAAACCAAAGACGACTCAGAACCTTAAGGGCTATCAAACAATCACTGGGCTTCTTGTATCACAATAGTAACACAAATGAGTTAGATGATCTCCTTTGCAAAGTCTACAAAGGAACTTGGTATTATTTCATATACATCGAGGCTTCTCAATCGTATGAATTCAACCAACATGACTTGCAATGGCTGGTGACATGCTCCAAACATGACTTGCATAGGCTAGTATTTGATCTTCAACATGACTTGCAGAGGTTGTTGACGAATCCCCGACATGACTAGGAGAGGTTGGTGATGAATCCCCGACATTACTAGTAGAGGTTGGTGATGTATGTGCAGTGTGACTAGCAGTGACTAGAGTTGTGCACCCAACATGACTTGCAACGCTGGTTTATGGTCTTCAACATGACTTGCATAGGTTGTTGACCTATCTCCAACATGACTAGCATAGTTTGGTGATATAATGCCAGTATTAATTATAGTGACTGGACTTGTGATTCCAACATGACCGATGACGACTGGTTGTGGCATTTGAGACCAAGGTTTTGGAAAAGACTAGTTTTGAGAGATTGCAGGCCAGGAAGGGTTCTTGTATTCACCATGGCCTTTTCCAATAGGATGGTATCCTCCTCTAAATTGATTCATAAAGGGTTTTAAGGGAATCATCACCGAGGAAACTTCTTGCGAAGAGAAATAGAAACGACAAGGGTTACTCAAGTGAGGATATATGTTTCCCCCAGATGAAGGAACTTTGTGAAGGGGGCTTCCCATACTATAAAAATGACTCACCCCAGATGAAACACTAGAGGACAAACATAGGTCCACCATGGGAAAATAATTCGTAGTAACTGACATAGACTACGACATAGCGGAAGAAGGATAGATGGATGGGATTTGATAAGTAGAATGACCACCCATTTGAGCACTTGCTCCTGGAAAAGTGAAGCTAGGATTTCATCCATAGGAAGGAATATTCCAACCTCCTACATTAAGAGTTGGTTGAGGGATATGAATCCCACCAAATGAAAAGGGAGAAAAAGGAGGCATCATGCCCCCATACCCAAAACTAGGATTCACATAATGAGATGGGACAGAGGATGGAAAGTGTGAAGACATGTTTGGCATACCAAGAGAAACATGATTAGAGGCCCAAGGTATTGGTTGAGTATCATGATTCAGCGTACCACTCATAAATACAAAAGGATTCATCCCCATGGAATGAGCAAAGACCATGGGATGGGTAGCACTAACTAAGGGAGTCACGGGGTCTCCACTAACCATACTAATGAAAAATCATGACGCAATACAAAATCCTAAGGCCAAATAATAATCAGAGAGAACACCAAAGTAAATCAAAAGGACCAATGTACACAAACAAGATATAGTGGCTGAAAAGGGGCCTCCCTCACTAGAGTAGGTATGCCTTGCCCAAGAGGGGTCTGAGACTCCCTTCAAAATATTGGAGGTATCATAATCAATTATAAGGGCCCTCTTGGGATTAACAATGCAGTTAGTCAGATCCCCCTAGAGAGGTAATCCTCCATAAAGGCTGTGTGTTGTCCGACCCTTATTTGACTTAGGGTACTTGCATAATAACCCCTGCAATTAATCTATGTGGTTACCTATATAAAGGAACTAAATCCACCATGATATAGTAAATACACAAGCAAACAATAATAAGTTAGGTCCACCATATGGATAGGGTAACAAAGCCCAAAATATTGAAATCACCGCCTCTCAGGGAGGTAAAGGTACTAGAAATACCCCCAAATATGAATAGACCCCCATAAATATCTATGACGCTAAGAAGGTATTAGAGGGCTATATTTTCAATCAACTTTGCATGACCTCATGCTTAACTCCGGTGTGAGCGGAGCGTCTTGACATCACTAATTACACAATGGATTTCACCACTCCCTGGTCAGACACATATGTTTATTTTAATAGCCTTGGAGAATTTTACTCACAAAATCCTATTCCAAGGCCCTATATCCTATGCTTGTTTGTGTACTCTGAAAAATACAATCGTTTCTAATCAATTTTAATTAATCAACATTACTTTTAATGGCTTTGTTTACTCAAAAGATGTGGTCTTGAAATTGATGATGTTATGACTCAACATATTAAATAAATGAATATGAACATAAAGATAAGTCCTAATCTTCAATTCTCAAAATATGGTAAGCTTTCAAAATGCAACTTTCAATTCGACTGTACAATTTCAGTAAGATGCAATCTTTCCATGTGTATCAAGATCAATACTAAAAACCCAAAAGAGAAAATGCCAAAATGAAAAATGTATATTTTTGTATTTTCAATATAAAGAAATGAAAATGCAAGAACTGAATAGTATCTTCATGTATAGACCCTACTGTAAGAAAACAAACACAAGCCAAGAAAGATACCAAGAAGAAAACACTCATACCAAGATGCAAGGACAACCAATGAAAATGATGATGAGAAAGAAAAACCGCCTGGAAATTCAACAATAACAAGGTTTCCTATCACTCTGCAAGCACTCAACAGTTAGGAAAGAGACCCAAGAAGACTCAACAACCATTAAAATTCACCCAACAAACACCAAAATCAACAAGTAATCTTAATAATTTGATGTACGTGATTGTTTTAGAGAAAATCCTGTATGTACGTGCCCTATAGAATGAAATCTCGTGTATGTATGCGTCTGTTAAGGGAAAACCCACGTATATGTAGTAAAACACTGTCTGGGAAAGGGTTAAGCCAGGAAACTCAGATGAAAGTAAAAATAGGTTGTCAAGCAATCGGACGACAAGGAAAGTCAGGCTAACTGAAAGAAATTGAAGGAGAAAAACACTCCAAATGCCAAAATAGAAGATTTATCTCCTAAGTATGGTCACCAATTATGTTACAAGGAAAATCACTCTATGGCATGGGGTAAACCACAACAGACAAAATAACTACAGAAATCAACTCTAATCCCAGGTATTCTATATAAATGAAATTGATAACAAGACAAGATAAAGAGCCTACCTCGTCTGGATGTTCGATGAAGACCACCGTTGAGCACATGACTCAAATATTTATACCTGCAACTTGTACTCAACAACTAATATATGCAAGCATATGGTGATAATATATAATGTTAGCACATACAATAGCATAATCCATTAAAATTCATAACAAATATGCCCATGGAATAATAATTCAAATATTTGCAAGATATCAATTGGATAAGAAAATAGTATTTACATTAAAATATGATCAACAAAAGTGTATAAGTGACAAAATTCTATGTCGGCACGTCTCAGAACGAAGAAACTAAGTCCCTTCCAGTTGGGCCTCCACCACTTCAATCCTCCATCAAAGGCAAGCTCATATAAGGGAGACAATGAAGTTCTCCATCAAAGAGGGAAGATCTTGGGGGCTGAACAATGTGTTCGGAATTTAAAGGACAAAGGGATGCAGACTCAATGTGAAGTGAAAATTTCTCCAGCGTATATTTGATCTCAAAAGTTGAATTCTCTCCTCCTTCCATGGTTTGGATATGGTCCAATTTATAGCCTTAAAATGGATCTGAAGGGCAGAGTCAGAACGTTTCCAACATATGGAAGGTCAAGGATCATGGATCTCATGACGTGACATGGAAACCTGACACAATTTTTAATTTTGAGCACCAAACTCAATGTACATGGGCTGTAGTGGTGAAACCTACATATACACATGTTGTCTAACTTGTAGGGTGCGTATATGTGGAAAAATATGATTTTTTGGCTCTGGGAAGTGCAAAAGGGAAATGGAAAGGCCTTATGAGCAAGTTTCATGGGCTGAGGAAAATTTTTCTATAACACCAAGATGGAAGGGATTTTAGCCCAAATCCAATTCAAAATCCTGTAAGTACCATTTACTTTTAATGTATATTTTTATTTTGTGATGAGATAGTTTTTTTCTCAGGTGCTATACTAACTTTCGTTTCTGTGTCCATTGTTGACATGTGTTGGCTTGGCTCCTCGGATAGGGTTCTCAACCTTCAAAAGATAATTTGGTTTCCATCACGGACCCTTGCTGTGGATGAATATTTGATACTATCATCCGACTTGAAGTTAGTTAGGTGGATAACTAGTATAGATCTATCAAACCCACTCTGGTTTATATGTAATTTTATCTGTATTTTGCATGCGAATGAGGGTTCTGTAATTTTTTTTGTTGGAGTTTAATTTAGAACTGAGTAATTCTCATATGTATTAAAGGGGCTTTTACTCCCGTAGCTTACAAATTTGGGTCAACACATTTTGTAGTGCTGATAACTTATTTCATAAAGGAAATTTCTCAGTTTATCGAGGTTTATCGAGGTTTACAGAGCTAACCAATTTGGTTCTAATGTTAAACTTATCACTATGTTATTTAACGAAAAAAAATATTCGCATGTTGCTTATATTTAAGGTTTTTTATTATGGAAGTGACATTATAGTTTGGCCTTTGAGTTTGTGGGTTATATGTATAAATTCTCCTCTATATATGTATATTCTAGAGTTTCTTTATGACAATAGCTTTATTGTCTTTACATCTAGCCTGTTTTTTGCATGTACATAAATTCATTTCTGTATGTCCAAAACATCATTTGGAATTGGCCAGTCCATAATGGATTTTATTTTCTCAGGGTCCAAAACTATTCCTTCTTTGGAAACTATGTGTCCTAAATACTGAATTTTATCCTTGTAAAAATCACATTTACTAAGTTTAGCATATAGATTTTGTTCTCTCAAGATTTGTAGAACTATTCTTAAGTGTTCTGCATTCTCTTTTTCATTCTTTGAGTATATTAGTATGTCGTCGATAAAGACAATTAAAAATTTATCTAATTATTTACTTAGGATACTATTCATTAGACACATGAATAAGGATGGGGAGTTCGTTAACCCAAAGGGTATCACTACAAACTTGTAATGCCTATATCTCGTTCTAAAAGGTGTTTTGTATATATCTTTGTTTTTAATTCTTACTTGATGATATATTGCTTGTAAATCGTTTTTTGAAAATACAGTTTCCCCACGTACTTGATCGAATAGATCATCGATGCGGGGTAAATGATATCTATTTTTAATTGTCATTTTATTAAGTTTTTGATAGTCTATACATAGTCGTAAGGTTCCATCTTTCTTCCTAACAAATAGTATCGGTGATCCCCAAGGAGATACACTTGGTCGAATATACTTTTTGTCTAATAACTCTTGAAGTTGATATTTTAGTTCATTAATTTCTAAGATATTTATCTGATATGGCACCTTTAAAACTAGCATTGCTCCAGGTAATAATTCTATGGAGAAATCTATCTCTCTCTTAGGAGGTAATCCATGAATCTCTTGGAACACGACTTGAAATTCTTGCAACATAGGAAAATTTTCTATATTCTTTTTACTTTATTATTTTTCATTGTCTATTAAATGAACAACAATTACTTTGCATCCCTTATGAACACATATTTTAATATGCAAGGTTGAGATCTTCCGAATACCAATGGTTCTTGGTATTCCTTTAATATCAATAATGTTACCATTGTCATATACATAAGTAAATGTTTTATCATAGCCGTTTAGAATTACCTTATATTTTTCTAACCAATTCATACCGATTAATACATCATATGATCTTAGTTGCAAAACATTCAAATCTTCTTGAGATTTAAAACCATTCATACTAATTTCACATCTTTTAACAAGATCTGTAACTTTCCTTTTTGTTCATGTAGAAAGTTGTACAAACCATGTTTTTTCAAATTTTTATTTCCGTAACTTACAAATTTCTACTATCTTAGGTGAAACATAACTTATACTAGCCCCTGGATCAATCAAAATGGAAATTGGTTGATTATTCAACATCCATGGAAGCTTGATGATCTGCTTGTCTATTCTCCAAGGTTGCACTAATCTTTGGGGTACTCCTTGCTATTTCACCAACTGTAGTAGCTTCTTGAACTGTATGTATGTTGTTGTTGTTTTTCTTTCTGTGAGGACAATCCTTGAAATAATGTGGTTCACCACACTCCCAACACTTTACTGGTTCCTTTTGGGCAGTTTCTTTGTTATAAAAAGTTGTTGGTTTTTTCTGGTTTTATATTGTTCAAAACACAATTTAGGCTTATGGATAGCTTCTTCTAAAGTCTTAGGATTGTCAAAGTCAATCCTGTCCTTATATGAGGTAGGTAGGCAACTCAATAATCATTGTATTTTTGTTTTTTCATCCACAATATATGGTACATAGCGTAATAAACTTAGAAATTTGTTGCAAAAGTCTTTCATGATTAAATTCCCCAATTTTAGTTCATAAAATTATTTATCTTTACCTTCATAATATTGTTTTGATAGATATTGTTTCTTAAAATATATCTTAAAATTTTTCCAAGTGACTTTACGTTCCTTAATATTCTTTACCCTTTTTATATCTTCCTTCTCAGTCAGATTATAGATAGCCATTCTTGGTTTAAGTTCACTTGAATAATTATATATCTGCAAGTATTTTTGCATCCCAAAAAACCAATATTTTGCCTCTTATCCAGTCTCAATCTCACCATTAAAGATTTAAGGTTTTATCTTTTTGAATTCCCCCATAATTTCCTCATGGTGTTTATGTTTCTTTTTAGTTCTTTTTTTCCAGTTTGGCTCTGTCCTCACTTGGATTTTTAGTTTCGTTAAAAATAGATTCTGTCGTTGATTCAATATGTTCAAATTTCCTAGACTTCTTCTTGTGAAGATCAGTTTTATAATTACTGAAAAATTGACCTTTATTCTTTTTAGAATTTCGATTACACAATTTGTCTAATATTATTGCATTAAGTTTTTCTCGTTTCTTTATAATGCGTTCATTATCTTCCTTAACAATTTCCAATTCTTCTTCTAGACATTGTACAATCTGAATTAATTTTGATTGTGTGTTATCCCTGCTTTCATTCAAGTTAACCCATAAATTTCCTTCACCAATATTTCCTTGTTTGAGATTTTTTGGTTCATTTTTATGTGACCCTTCTTTAGGTAGAATAGGTACTTCTGTCACCTTTCCTGCAATTCAAAATCTTCTTCCTAGTGGTAAGAAGAAATATAACAATAGTAAATTAGTCTTCTTAGTTGAGCTCATAAGGCCAAGTGTGGTTCCTAAAGCTCTAACACCATTATGTCAAATACCCAAATTTTTTATTTTATTTTATTTTATACCATAATATTTTATATTCAACTTAAATAAGAAACATTACACAATTAATTAAATCTTCATAATAGGACATCTCTTACCTTGAATTTTTTACTTTAATAATTCCAAGAGTAATAACTTGCATGGCCTACCTTATAGTCTTCATGTCACAATTTTGAATCTATGCTACAATTCTTGTGGTAGGGTTTTGATTTGGATTTCACTTCTCATGCATGGATTTTGTGTTAAAAAAATTTGTTGGTCACCCTAAGGGAGACCCTTGTTGCAACCTTGCCTACTTTAACCTAAGTTGGTGAATTATTCCAATTGATTACTATCCTTGCAAGTGGAAGTGACTTGACGTGACCATTAAAACTTGGGAACATAATCATAATTATTAAACCGTTAATTATATTGTCATTACATTTGTTGGTCAACATTAATCATGCTTCACGTTTAATATAGGAGCTTAATCATGATTTGAGAAATAATTACATGAGTGGTTGGAAGTTATTAAGTTCGAGCTAGACATACCTTGTGTTAGTGCTAGAAGTTGCCCCTAGACTGCTATAGGGTCAAGCCTAGCACAACTTCAGTTTATTACAATGATTTTATAAATAAGGATGTGTTTTAGGTTTTGAAAGAAGGTGGATTAGGGAAAGTGAAAGAGAAAGAATAAAGGAATAAGCTAAATGCAGACTAGTGAATCACCATTGGGCATGGAGTCAAGTAAATGCTCTGTTGATCGAAGGCAATCAAATTGTATATAAGATAAGATGCTTATATGTAAATGGGTAGAAGAATAGGGAATAAACAAAAAGTAGAACACCTCATCAAACCAAGATTCTCTTTGTCAAATGGAAGAAACAGTACTTGAAACAAAACATATGGATAATAGGCAGTCATGGAAAAATCTTTACCGCTCGGGAATCTATCATCCATAACCAACCATTGATTCTCAATGTCTGCAATTGGTTTAAGTAAGATGAAAAAAAGAATGTAAAACAAGGAATATGGAAAAACAGTGTTTAGACAAGAGAAATCACAATCTGATAAAATAAATGTCATAGATCCCCAATGTTAGAAGCGATTCTAGAAATATCACGCCCTCAGGCTTACAATAACACATACTGGCTGGTTAACCAAATTATTCTCAGGCCTTACCCTCTCGGGCCTCTGCCTCCCAAAATCCCCTTTTGTCCATTACAAAAAATAACTTAAATAACCAAGTCCCATAAAATAAATCTTGTTATATCCCTCTAAACAATCATCACAATGAACTAAGAATATAATCAATCTATGGTATCTCGCAAAAAATCAGGGACAACTGAGATTAAATTCCTTGCAGTCTATGATCTGGAGTCATCTCGCCAGTTACTCTGCCACATTAAAATCTGAGATATGTAATTAGGTGTTTGAATACTCATCTACTTAGAAAACTGGATCAGATCTTTGAAAATTAGGATTTGCTATCAATATGCTAGAATGTCGGTTTCATTAGCTAATTTTGATGCTCTTTTGATTTCTTTGCCTAAAAATATGGGATGGTCCATCATCTATTGCTTCAAACTCTGGATATGATTATTGCTAACTAATCATGCTCCTGGAAATATTGAACTAATACCAATGTTGGATATAACCCACTGAATCTAGAAATTATTCTTTAATAGTCTGTTATAGAAGCATGATCAAATCTAGAGATATGGAGCTAATTGATCGACTGTTGATTGGTTTAAATCTGGAAGATATTATGATACCCTGCCATCAAATGTTCCATCACTAAATCTCGAGAAAACACTATCCGATTTTTCCTTCTGAGCAATCTTGAAATGATAAGATTTGTCTGCTCTGTATGTCCACGAATTTTTGGAAATCTCCCTTTGACTAATAACTCAAAATCAAACTAAATCCTAAATATATGAAGTCTCTGCAATCCAATTCCAAACTCCAACCGAGATTTTCTTCTTTGTATATCATACAACAACTTCATCCATTACAAAAAGAGGTCGCACTACTGTCGAATCCTCTAGTGTGTCTGCATATGGTGTTGGAACATCTTGTGAAGATAAGAACATAATGGGTGAATCTAAATAGTCCCAGAAGTTCTCAATAATTGCAGCCCTGAGACTAGCTCCAATGCCACCAGTGTGCATGCACTCTTCAACAATCAACACTCTATGTGTCTTTTTATTGAATTCCCAATTGTGTTAAAGTCAAATGGCTTCAAAGAGCGGACGCCAATTATATTTGGATCTACTGTGCACACTCTTCCTTTATATATACGTGCTGGTAGAAAATGACCCAAGCTTTGTTCATTGACATTTGAAAACTATGGCCTCCTTTCAACACCTGGATTAAGTCACCAATATCAAAGCCATCAGATGATTAATGTCCATGTTTCCTCGTGACTTCTTTCTAACATTGAACAGCACTTTGGTATTTAGAACACCAACAACGTTAACTATGGGTTTTTTAATTGTTGTGTTGGTGTTATATGAAGATTGATCACATAACCAAAAAAAAATCTCTTTGCTCCTAAAGACATACTCCACGTGGCTTGACTCTAGCTTGAATACAATCTTGACCTTATGAGTGAATCTCATTATTTTCCCATAGGCTCCTCTTTGTGGCTTGGAGCTTGGGGGCTAGGCTCGTGTTGACTTGTGGCTTATGTGTGGCTTAGCATGAGAATTGGGCCTGTGGATTAACTCGTGGCTTGTGTGTTGTGTTGCAAGTTGCATGTAACTGGAGCTTGGGGCGTTGGAGCTGGAGTTTTTCCTTCAGGCCCATAATTTGATAAAATATAACAACTTTGCATAAGGCCGAGAGCCAACTAAAAAGACCCAAAGTTGGTTAATAAAAGAATCCTTAAACCAAAATTGGCTTAATCAAACCAACCACATCTCAATGAATAATCTAGTGTCATTGATTTGTTAGGCCAACATGAACATTGCCACAATATATCAAATCATAAGCCATCTAGATATGGCCTGAAGAATTTAAGGAGTTTTTTGGGAAGTGAGATGATGTTTTATGATGGCGCTGCAAGAATATCACTATTCTAGTAGTGTGTTTGTCGCAATTTAAAACTGTAAATTGAGTACTAGCATTGGCTCCTTTTGGGGATGATATTCTCCCCGTGAGACATCAAGAACAAGCAGACCATTGTGCCTTTTCCTTTGTGCTTCTGTGCAATGAAACCTACAAACTTTTGTCTTTGGAAATGTTCACATTCTGTTGTGTTGTGCCTATTCCATTGGGTTATGGAGTCCATCAATAGCATTTCAAATCAGGCCCAAAATTCTGCAACCTATTCAAACTCTAACAAAATTATGAAACCAAAATTTCTACTGCAAACTATCAAATCGAAAAGAATCTTCATGCTCGATGGTGAGATTATTTCTCTTATCTATTCCTACTTTTAACTAGTAAAAACTGGCTAATCATGTGAAATCATGCTTCTAATGAAGCCATGATAACATCCATCTGATTGAACAAACTTCTTGTATGAAAATAAAAAATGCAAGAGCCCATATAATACATGTTTGTAGTTCGAAAGGACAACAAAACCAAACTTCTTTTGAAAAAAACAATTTGACACTTGAACTGGTAAAAAATTCCATATAATCAACAAACAGATCAATGAATCTATAAAGAAAAACCTCTTGTTGTTGTTTCAGCTGAAAAGCAGAAGGTCGTTGCATATCCTCTTCTTGATAATGGCTGCCATCTTCAGTTGTTTGCAAATCTGAACATGATTGTGGAATGATTTCTTTGATGATGATCGATTGTTTGATATTGTTTGTAGATTTAGGTTCAAGCATGGTAAATGCATGCTTGCTGATTTGTAGAGAAGGCTGCTCAACCACTGGTGATGAAAGCAGGATCAACTATTCTTGCAGTACTTCAAAATTTCCAGCATATTGCTGTTCAATAAGATCTGAAATGAATGGTACGGGAAGAGTAGAATTTGCCACAAATTATGTCTTCTCTGCTTCAGCATCTTCTAAAAATTTATAGAAAAGAGAAACAACCCGATCTCGGTCTTCAAAAGGCTCATCATACTTATCATATGAGGCACAATCTATTCTCTGATGAATATCATGTTTGATTTTTTCACAACATCCTTCAAGAAGTGTATCAAAAGAATAATACCTCTTGCAATATTTATGGAAGGCTGCATGAAATTCCTGCAAAGAAGATATTATTGCACCTCTTTTGTCACCTGAATGAGCAAAATAAGGGTGCTTACAAGCCCAGTTGGGTCAGCGGGGAAAGACAACAATAGAGGAAAGAGTTATAAGTGTAAAACATAAAATATAAGTAAAGAATTAAACTAATAAGGATAACAACAATTAAACTATAGTGCATAACTACATTAGAACAAGAAACAAACAAGACTCATGCCACCAATGGAAAGGATTGTATTAGTGAAAAGAAAACACCAAAGAGAAAGGGAGACTTTGGGTCCCCTCTTCCTCCAAGGGAGGGCTCTTTGGACCCCCAAATATTGAGCTCTTCTTACAAATGAGGAACTAGAATGAAATAGTGAAGAGAATCCAAAGCACATTCAATCTAGAGTGATATGAATGGCTAAATGAAATGGTTCTAGCACACTCTTGATGAGGAGAGAGAATCCTCCAAGAGAATATAAACAACATAGCAATACAAATGAATTCCTTGAAAATGTAGTGCACCCATTGCCTCTTTTTATAGCATAAGTTTGAGGCATTATTCAACCAACTTTTAGTGTGAACAAGGGGCCATTTAGGGAACCCTTAGGTCTTTGACCAGCCACCCAGTTAGATTCAACCAAGATTTGGATGTCAAATTGACTTGGAAGCTGAACCAGAAGTGGGTGGGAGGCCGACCAATATCATAAATGTGTCATTCTAAGGTGTGCACAGCTTTTAGCGTCCACAATCGTGCATCGGACGAATGCATGTTTTTCAGGCGTTTTTGACTACCGCACATGTGCGCGATTCCTGTATATCCTTAACACATGCTAATTTTATAACTGGTTGTATAGTTTTGTACCTTTTGGAAATGTATTTTTGATCATTCTTGGTCCATGGGTGAACTAATAGCTATTTGAAGATGTTGGATTCCTGTAACCATTTGCAGACGAAATTTCAGTGATAACAGAT
>ML801150.1:379914-390142 GCA_009831015.1 Picea engelmannii
ATTTGGTGTCTCTTCACTCACCCTCACTTTAATCATAAACTTATCTTTTAATTTGCATCTCACAAATTAATTTGACTAAGACCCACATTTGGCAATTTCTCCCCTTAGGCGCCTAGGGAAGAGAAACACTTGCCTTGGTACTTCATTTTAATTAAAAATTTAACACAAAAGTGACCCATTAGAGGGAGAGGGGAACCTATAGGGCCCAACCTTTCGCAAGGTGTAAAAAAAAAATTGTGTACAAACAAGGTGGGCATGCCCTATGCTCATGCTATGTAAATCAAAAAAGTGTAATACAGTAAATGAAGTTGTGTGTTGGTGTAGATGAATGCAGTGCCCTTAGGGGTGTGTTGATAATAGCGGAGGAAAATTCTGATGCTGAATAAACTCTGGACAGAGGTGATGACACTTAGAGGAAGTAGCGAGGATTCACAGACATGGATAGCCTAACAATGTTCAGAGGTCATCAACAAATATAAAAACAATTTCATTAGTCGCAAAGTAAGACCCACCACAACATGAGAAAGTGTTGAAGTCGAATGTGGTGGGGGTCAACAACATCAGAGAGAAATGGTGGTTCTCTATGTGTCATACGAGACTCCTCATTGTAAAGGTAATGAGAGTCAAGATATTGTCGCCCTGCTGGAAACTATGTTGTTGTCGACAAAAAGGGAGATGCAACTTCGAGAAGCGGAGGGCTTCATGAAATCTACTGGGAAAAAATTAGAAACTGAGGAGTAACATGGATGAATTCTAGGAGTAGTGAGACTCAAGACTGCCTTTGGTTGGGGAGTGATGTAAAGTGGCAACAACTATGAAACTAAATCTAGTGTTAAGGGAACAACTAGATGAAGGTAAATTGTGCCAGAGGCGTGACAAAATGGATAAACATGGAGATCAAAAGGTGTATGGGTTGTAGGATACTCGGGGTGTATGGATAATTTCATTGATGTCAGAAAGTGAAAAATTCCCCAACCAAGGGTGACAAGGGTTTCTTTTCCAAGAAAAGGAAGGTCGCTAAAGGCGACAACAGAAAGCTATGAAAATGCGGAAAAAGGTTTTGTACAATTACCAAAAGAATAAAAAAAATAAGTTGGGATAACTGTGTAGATACAAAAATAGGTGCCCCAATGTAAGATGGTGGATGAAATGGATGGTTAATGATACTGCGGGGATGCAGTTAAAATAGAACCATGATGAAGTAACCTGAGAGTCCATTAGGTAGGCTAGCATAATGAGGAGAAAGAGTATGTGGTTGGTTCTCGATGATGTGGAAGACTATCGGGACTCCCATATCTAAGGGGTGAAAACAACATGAGTGTCAAAGTGCCAAGGGGGAATATGAATGGGACAACTCATGTGGGGGAGGGTGCCACCGGGTGACAGTACTGAAATGCAGCAGAGGGGATAGTACTACAGAGCCGGACATGGGGATTCTATAGAAAAATATCGGTGGGTGTCACTGCAAGATGAAATTTGATATTCAGAGGGAATGACTACATGCCAGTGTCGATGATATACCTAAAGGGATACTGCTGATGTATGATGATCAAGTACCTGCACACATGAAATCCAAATACCCAACGTGAACAATATCTGAAGAGAAAGATCATATCAAAGTTATTCAATACTATGTGAATGTATGCATGCGTACCTGAGTGTCAGATGAGAAAAATCCCCCCCGGGGACTGAGGATGAAAAATGGCATGGGGAATGGAATTGTGTAAGTAACGGGGTCCTGATCCCGTGGCTGAAGACAGATCAAAAAATGGGTGCCCGGAGCGCCCAAAATTGAGTCTGGAAGTTTGGGAAAATGGAATATATATAGCTGTAGGGTCCATAATGCCACCTCATTTGTACCTGCTGTCTTATTGAGTGGAGAAGTGATTTGAGAGGAGATTGGGAGATTCTGGGCAATAAAGGTAGTCGTTCCAGGATCCACGAGTTTTAGGTTAATCGTCGTATCCTCCTACATTGGACTTATGGTTTTGTTTTTTGGGCAGGGTTGTACGGGGGTCGTACAGGGGGTTTTAGTGAGTGTGCCCCCCCCAGTGCATGGGCGATCAAAGGATTCCCGCACACATCTGTGTGGCTATATCTTTGATAGCCACGCATGGAGGCACTCAAGTGAGGAAAATAGGTGCACATGGGATGCGCGCCTGTGCGAATCACAGTTGCACATGCATGCGCGACTGTGCACAACTGTGTGACAAACAGTCTCGCCCTAAGGCACGTCTGTTTATGTGATAGGGGCACATGCATGCAGCCCTGTATCACCGATAGGTGTTCATGTGTGAACAATTGTGGGATGAATAGGTGCACATATGTGCATGCCTGTGGGGAAAACAGTCGCGCCTTTGAGGCGAAGCTGAAAAAATGTAAAAACTTAGATGTTTTTTTTTTTTTTGATATGGGTGATGATAGTTGATCGAGCAATGTATATGTGGATGCAGGTGACCAGTATTGATGATGCCGATTCATTGGAGGGAGATAAATTGGTCACGGCTACGGGAGGAAGTGACCAATGAGGAGTCGGCGGTCTTTGATACTTTGGCAGCAGAGTTCAACAAAGATCTCATTCTTGAAGTGTTTCCCGTGATCGAAGACTAGCTGTACTAGGACTCCAAAGCGGGAGATGACGTGGTTGAATAAGAAGCATGATGCGGTGTCAGCGGTGTTGTTAAATGTAGGCATGGCTTCAGCCCACTTGGTCAAGTAATCGACTACCATGACGATGTATTTGTGTCCATTGCTGGATGGAGGGTTGCAAGTCATGAAGTCTATGCCCCATTTGCAAAAGGGGCCAAAAGTAATGACTGGGTGTAGAAGAGCAGGTGGTGCTCGTGATTTGTTGGCATAAATTTGACAGTTGTTACATCGCTTCATAGTGTTGATGCAATCGTGAAACAATGTAGGCCAAAAATAACCGACGCGAATGATTTTTTGAGCGGTGGACATCCCTGAGAGGTGGCCCCCGCAAGCGCCACTATGGCAGTCGTTCAAGACTCGATCAGCCTCGTCGATATTCAAACATCGGTGGAGTACAGTGTCGAACCCGCACTGATATAAGATATCACTGATAAGTAGGTAGCAGGGGGCCTGGTGACAAATACGCCAATGATCGTCTCGAGAAAGGTGGTTTCCAAATTTCTTTGTTCGGAGGTAGACGAGAAGATCGTCATACCATGGGTCATCCGAGGGGATGTAAAAGAGATGTTCATCGGAGAAGTTGGTATTGACAGGGGTACTGGTGGTATCAGAGGGAAATGTCATAATGAGTTCGGCGAGGACGAGGGCTTTCTTGCTCTCGTGTGTTGAAAATTCAAGGTCATACTCCTGAAGGATGATGATCCATCGGGAAAATTTTCCATTAATTTTCCAGCGATTGAGCAAGTAATGCATTGGGTTGGAATCTACGATGACTTTGGTAGTTTGAAGCAAGATGTAATGGCGCAATTTCTAGACTGCAATGACAACTGCAAGAGCCAGTTTCTCTTCGTGGTTGTATTTCAAGGGTGTCCTTGAAAGATTTTTACTAATGTAGTAAATGAGATTCTCACGATCATCGTCTCCTAGTTGGACGAGAACTCCTGCTACTGAGACAGTTGAGGCTGAGATATAAAGGATGTAGTCACAGTTATAGTTGGGTGGACTAATCAACGAGGCATTAGAGAGATTCGTTTTGAGATCATCAAAAGATTTTTGGGCATGTTCGTCCCAGTGGAATGGGATATCATGACATAAGAGGCAAAGGCAAACCATGTGCCCAAGTGGCGTAATCGGGGATAAAGCGACGTAAAAAGTTAGATTTTCCTTGTAGGCTTTGCAGTTGGTGTAAATTTCGTCGTGGGGGGATTTTCGTGATGGCTTGGACCTTGAGGGGGTCGACCGTAATTCCATGTTGGGAAACGATAAACCTAAGGAGGCACCCAACAGTGATGTAGAACACGCACTTGAGGGGATTCAAGCGGATGTTGTACTGACGACACCGTTGGAAGATGATTCGTAAATCATCGAGATGCTGAGTACATTTTTTGGAGCAAGCGGTGAGATCATCTAAGTAGGCAAGAATGATTTGAGCTAGGTCATGAAAAATATATGTCATGGCACGTTGGAAAGTGGCCCCGACATTCTTGAGACTGAAGGGCATGACACGATATGAAAAAGTTCCTCAGGGGGTAGTAAATGCGGTTTTGTACTGATCGCCTGGGTGAATTTGAATTTTTTTTGTAGCCAGAGAAACCATCCATGAAGGACAGAGCCTCGTGACCGGCGCAATCATCGATAATTTGGTCGATAAAGGGAGTTGGAAAGTTGTCTTTGGGACAGGCATGATTGAGGTCGCGGAAGTCCGTATAGATGTGGATAGTGCGATGTTTTTTGTTGACAGGGACGAGGTTGGAGACCAATGACGTATATGTGATGGGGTATATGAACCTTGCAACACGTAATTTTTCAATTTCAGCCTTGATGGCCACTGCTTTGGATGGGTGTCATGGATGTTGTTTTTGACGGACAAGTATGATATTAGGCCAGGTGTCGATACGATGTTCGACAATAGAGGGATCAAGGCCAGGAATCTCTATGTATGACCAGGCAAAGATGTCCTGGTATTATTGGAAGAGAGATTTGTAGGTGGTGATTTCTTTAGGATATCATGCGGCGCCAATGGTGATTTCCTCTATGGCTCTAGATTTGATGGAAATATCGATTTTTATGGTGGGGGAAATATTGGCCATATTGCCTTTTTCAAAAGCGTCGGGGGCAGGGATAGGGTTATTGAACCAATCTATATGTCCCAATGGGAGAAAATATTTGGTTTCAACTGCGTATATGGGGTTTTGGTTAAGAGGCGTGAAGGTTTCCTATGAAGGAAAGAGTGCTCTGTGGTGGAGCGCATCCCATGGGAAATCGGGTTTAGTTAACTCTTCAAGGATGTCTTTGTTGTAGTGAAACTGTCGAGAATAAAGGGGATCGAGAGGAGTAACTTTGGTGACTGTCACTGTGGGGTTGTTGTCTAGTGGTGACGACGTAGAGGGGGTATCTCAAGGAGGTTGTGATGGTTTTCTCGACATAAACCAAATATCGAGATATTGTGGGTTGAAAATGGTAGTCGGGCATAGAATGTTTGTGGGGAAATGAATTGGAGAATTGGGGGGAATTTGGGGGTAAATCCTCATATAAATCATCCAGGAACCATGGGGGAGTAGGGAGTGCCTCAAGTTCTGACGAGAAGATATGAACCACATTAAGTGATGGGGTAGGGGTACTCACTGGTTTTGCTAGAGGAGGGGGTGTAGGGTTTTGAATAAGGGCCAGTTGGCGATGCCTGTATTCAATGATCATAGGACATTGATATGTGAAATGATCAAGTGATTCACATAGAGAGAAAGGGCATCTCATACGTTCATTGACTGAGGTCGTGACATAATGGATGTCAGTGACGTGTGTTGGGGTGGGTTCTTGCTGAAATCTCTGGCATACTGTTGTTAGCGTCTGTTAGAATTGAGGTAACACTGGAAAATGGTGTGTATAATGGCCATATTCTGAACAGATGGTGCATGCGAATTTGGTTCACAGTCCTTTGTTACTTTTGTTCGGGGAGATAGTGGCAGTACTGGATGAAGCGACGAGCGATGGTGGTGCTCGAGGGAGTTGAATTAGATTGCGTAGCTCAGGGAGAGATGGGCACTTATTAGTGGGGTGTCCATATTTCTCGCATAGCGCACAAGGAGGTTGGATACGTGGGGGGAGTGGAGCAGTGGGATCATTCTTTTTCTTCTTGCCCCCAGCTGTAGTAGGGGGGTTAGTGAGTGGGAGTGGAGGTGGTATGGTGGGGGTGAGTATGGGAATCTTCATTGGGATTCCTTCTATTTGGGGAGGGAGGGATGGTTGAGGAACCATCTCAGGTAGATGTAGATACCAGAATGGGATTTCTAGCACCATATTAGGAAGGGTAAGCATTGCAGCTACTTGGAAAGATTGTACACCCGGTGGGGGGTAAAAGAAATGGATTTGGGTAATGGTTTGGGGGACTATTTCCCAAACTAGGATATGGCCCTGGGGGAGGGGAAGATCAGGAACGGTTAGAGCTGAACAAGTTCCAGGGGATTCCTATGGGAGAAGTTTTGCGACTAGTGGGACGTCAGGGATAAAAGAGGTCTTGGTGGGAGGGATATTATCTTTAGTTGTCGTTCCATTGGTGGAGACGACACATACTTTTGTTGAGGGATGGATGAGCGGTGGTGCTCCATGGTATGTCCCTAGCAAGGATGGGTCTTTAAAAATTTTGGGGGCCATCTCGATGAGTGGATAGACATCTGGATTAGTGTGGAAAAAAGGGAGGATGTTGTCGATGTTGGATGAAGGGTTAGGCTCATAATGTGATACTTGATCGATGGTAATGATATTTTCATTATGGGGAAACATCATGGTTCAGAACACATAAGAGGCGACGACCTTCATAGCATACATGTAGCTACGACCAAACAAGATATTATAGTCGAGTGGGGCATAGATAACCTCAATATCAATAAGAATGGTTTTTCCGCTGAGTTCGATGGGGACATTTTGGAAGAGCCCCTAAGGAGATGAGGGTCGTTCATCGTAAGCCCTCAGAGTAATGGTGGACGATATTATCTCTGGAGAGCCAAGTTTCTGCCAGACGGTTTTGGACATGATCCAAGTGGATGCGCCTTCGTCAATGATGCATCAGTGAACTGCGATATTCTGGATTTTAACCGGTATTTGAAAAGAAACAAGAACAGGGAGACGAGGTTCCCCACTATCGAGATCGAAGGTGATGAGTTGAGTATCGACAGGGTCGACTACCCCTAGAGTGGAAATTAATGACTTTCATTGAGTAGGAAAGGTTTGAAGAACTTCTAAGATTGAAATGGCAGCGGGGGATTGTGCCAAGTCACCGACCAGACTATAATTGCGGGCTGGCCTAACCTGAGGGTTGTTGACATTCCTTCGTAATGGGATGTGAGGGATACGAAGAGGTGTTTCGGTATGAGGGTGAAAAATCATCAAAGGAGGGATCGTTGTGACTGGGATGGCCTCTGAGGTAGTGGGAGTAGGGTTAGAGGGTGTGTTGTATTGACGACTGCGTGTTTGTAGAAGGACTTCTTCCTCACTAGTGAGGAGGATAGTACAATTTGTAGGAGGTCCTAGGTTGGCGTATGGTCCCATTTGTGGTGGGGTTGGATGCATCTCTTGTTGGTTGTTAATTACCCCTTGATGTGGTATGGTATTTTATAACACATTTGGGGGGGGGTTATTGCACATATTTTTGTGGGGCCTGCTGGGGAGCAGGAGGTACTTGGGGACATGGTCCATTTCTAGATTCTTTCATCCATTTAAAGTCAGCGATTTGGGGGCAATGGAGAGTATAATGACCATACTCACCGCAAAGGGTGCAAGGGAAGTTTGTTTGAATATTGTCGTTGTTCTTCCTGTAGCATTTTTGGCGATTCCCCCTTTAGGGTTCTGATTCCCCTGGTTCTGGTTGCCCCCGGCAGGTTGGTTTTGCTGGGGTTGGTTCTGGCTTCCTCCTGGTCCGGGATTATTATTTTTTCGATTTTTCCCTTTCTTTCTGGCACTGTTCGACTCGTGGGATGGCTTTGTCGTATTCAATTGTTCGAAGTGATGGATTTGCTAAATGGGGGAGGGTTGAACAAATTTTACCCCAACCCGTGGTTGGCCTTATGGAGGAGTAATAGGCTAGGGAGGACCAATAAATGGAAAGTACATATTATTCTGTGGTAATGATCCATAGGATGCATAGGAAGGCACGTGGTGTTTTCACTAGTGGTTAGGGTGTAAGCGGAAATAGATGGGGTACCAGAACTTGGTTGGGCCACGGGACATATTGCGGGTACTGGTGGTGGTATGCTGATGGGTGGAGGAAAGGTCAAGGGGTATGGTTGTTGATAAGGGGGCGGAGGATAATAAGGGGGTCCGCCATATGCTGGTGGATATTGAGGTGTGCCATACATAGGTGGTTGTTGGGGGTGTGAATTGTGGTGTGTAGTGGTACCAATCAATCCATCTGCTGAGTGAGACATCCTAGGTTTTTCTTGGCAAAATGGTATGGGTCTCTGGGGGTCAGGTAGTACTGTATACAAATATCCTAACTGTGAATAAATGAGTTCAAACTGTTGGGCCTTGCTGATGGATTCTTTTTCCGTTTGGGGGAAGGTGGCGGCTACATATTTGGCACGGAGGGAAACAAGTGATTTGAGAAACCAATTAAGGCATTGTTGCTTGGTAGCTTCTACTTTACATATATTATGTCATCGACGCCATTCATGAATGTGGTCGACAATGTGTGTAGAAGAGGTTTGTTTAAAATCTGAGAGGATTTCGAGACCGTTGTCATGACGGATTGGGAGTTAAAAGAAGGTCAAAAATTCTTTGGCCAAAGATTCAAAGGTCATATGGGACCCAAAATTTTCTTCTACGTACCATTTAGCTAATGGGCCAATGAGTGTATGTTGAAATAGTCTCAATCAGACAGAGTCATCCATAATGCTATTGGAGGAGCACCATAAATGGAAGGTCATGATATAGTTGGTTGAGTCATCTCCTGCTTTTCCTTCAAACTTGGGGATGTATGAAGGTAGTTTGGTAGGCATTGCAGGCCATGTAGGGTCGTGTAATATAGGATCATTAGCGAGTTTAGTCAGATCCGGTATGTTGAGGGAAGCCAAGTATGGCATCTGGGGTTGTGGTGGAAGATTAGTGCTAGCCATGGTAGGAATGTTTTGTGTGCATGAACCTGAAAGAGGGTTTGTTCCAGCCATTGTGTGAATGTGGGGTGTACTTGACCCGTGAAGGGGGCTAGATGGAGCTGTACTTTCTCCTTGAGAAGAAGTGTGCCCCCTGCTTCCGTGTAAAGGAGAGTGTGGGGATGGTTGACCTTGGGAAGTGGACCCAAGAAAAGTGGAACCAAGAAAATCTAATCCCAAGACAGTAGCACTCACAGGGGTGTGAGAAGGTATGGCTAGTGAGTTGGAAAGACTAGGAACTCCCCCTAGAATGGGATGGAGATTTAGCAAGGATCTAGAACGATGGGGATTCTGTGGGTTCCCTATGATGTCGGACTAGTAAAGTGGATGTGTAAAAATGGTGATGAGAGAAATTAATGAACAAGGGACTTTGTATAACTTGGACCTTCACAAAATATCTCACAATCATATGTAATCACAAGAACATCATACATAAATCAATTAAGAATCATACATGTGGGTAGGTGGTTCTTGTCCGCACTAGAGAACAAAGAAACAAATGTTTGTGTCCTAAAATACGTAACGTCCTTCCTCTCAAATAGCACTAGACCTTCCAAAAGCACTCAACAGTGGGGTCTGAAGCCACCAGAAGAGGAACTAGTGAAGGATGAAGTAATCAGTTATAATGAGGAGTAGAGGGTGCATATCCCAAAAGAGATGGTGATATTTCCCAATAGCCACACAAAATCTGATCAAGGTGCAATTGCAGTCCACAATTTCCACCTGGGTAGATGTCCTAAAATTTGGTCACTAGGTACCTCAGTCAAAGTGCGACATTTAGATTTTCAACCTAAGAAATGGGTCATGGGCTGGATTCCATCCAAGAGGTGGGTGCCTCAAGGGGGGATGCGCAGAACAACCAGACCTCGGCCTTCAATCCTTCATGGGTATCTCCCTACCTTATGGTGTTAGGAACACTTGACTTGGAGGATTTTAAAGTTCCCTATTTGACAACTTTTATTGTTTGAAGATGTGAGAACAAGATAATGGGGATTTATTTGGATGCCTATCCTTGAAATCCTACCTAGACTAAAAAAATTATTTTGGCACCTCCTGTGGAGGAAAACTTAATGAGTTTTTTAGAAAAAAAAATTAGATGTGGTTGTTTGAGAGATTGGGGATGTGAGCCAATCTTGTTGAAATTAAGTGGGAGTGGATAGTTTCGTCAAGAAAAGGGTGGGGTGTTTCCGAATCCCTTTGGAGGAAACTTACTTCAACCTCCACGTTTCAAGATGAAAACTATGTGTGTGAGTAGTGACTTTGTGTGTGAACAAGTGAAAGTGTGTCAAAAACGTTTTTAATAAATTAGGTGTCACCTTGTTGCATGTGGACTTCACTTGGTCCTTACAAGTCTTGATTACCTAATTAACTAAGTGTCATTGGTACAACCTTGCGGAATTTTAAAGTCCCTAGGAAACTAGCATGTGGACATGTGG
>ML801150.1:410438-420680 GCA_009831015.1 Picea engelmannii
TGGAGGCAAATTTGGCATTGACACTGTTGGCAATGGCTGCAATGTTGAACATTATCATTATACTTTAGTACATTTGATGTCCTTCTAAGAATTAGCAGAGGCCTCAGTTCTGTTATGGACTGGGTCAGTTTTCGGATAATATCTAAATTAACAGTAGATGGAACTTGTTTATTATGTCATTTCTATTTGTGGTTGATTCCCAAAAGTTGGAATTCCACATTTTCATATGCAAAGCTTGTATACGTTATATCTAGAAATTAAATGCTAGCAATCTGTTAAGCATTTAACATGAGAATCCTGCATGCCTCTAATTTTGGAATGGAGGTTCCTGATTCTGATTCTACTGTAATATCATTCTTGAAATTTATCTACGTCTCATTGCATGCCCGCTACTGCGTGTGTTCATCAAAGGACTGTTATATATAGATGGTCAATTATTTTAGTGGATATAAAAATGAAAAATACAAAGTATCTTGTACTAAAAGTCGAAAACATTATTTTTAAGATGTAATCAAATTTTAAGTCCAAACAAAATTTCTAGATAGAAATTATTAATATTTGCTCATTATTAAGTTTAATGAACTTTATTGGTGGAAATACACATAAAAATCAAAATTTTGTGTTAATTAAATTCTTAAATGCATTTACAACATTTTAAATGCACATGAACACAATTAATAAATCATTCTTATTCACATATTAAAAATGTAGAGCAATTAAACTTATAAATTAACTCAGGGAAGGACATTCCATCCAACCATAGACTTGTTGTTCCAATCTCAAGTGCAAGTCACTCCCCAGCTAGGGCTATGAATCCAAAAAAAAAGGGTGCCTCTGAGAGTCCACTCAAAGCTCAATATCCCATAACTCATTGGTATTCTCCTACAACTATCGCGAATTTCATCTAGCTGGTATTCTCCTACAACTATCACGAATTTCATCTAGCTCTCTTCCTCTTGACCCACCCAACCCAAGGAATGTACCCCTTCACTGCTCTTACAACTATCCTGAATTTCATCTAGCTCTCTTCCTCGTGACCTGCCCAACCCAAAGAATGTACCCCTTCAGTGCTCTGAGTCCATCGAGCGTCCCATTTGTTTGTTATGGTCTCTCTGACATAGGTAACCAAGAATCTCTCTACCGAGAATTCAAAGGAACTCACTGCTAGAAAAACTACCAACAAACAACAACAAATACTTGTTGTTACAGTGCAACGCCCATAGGAGTTCACTCTTTAGGCCTAACAACCTGGCTCTTCAATATTCATCTTTGAAACGCTCCAAAAACTGTCCAACATGCTCCAGAATTATCCCAACCTTCTTTCTCTATCTCCAGTGCCCTTCTTTTCTTCTCTCTGCTTGTTGTTCATGTGAAAACTAAATATAAAAAATTGTTTGTTCTCCCCATATGGATTTCCTCTATTTTCCCAAGACAGTTGACTACTCACTTTGCCCAATGTTGATTGTATTTCATCCCCATGCTCCCTAATAACTATGGAATGTGAATTTTACACCCACCCTCGAACAATGATTCAATGATTGGGCTCTCATACACTCAACTAGAAAAAATAAGGTTTTCTCAAATGAAATAAAATTCTGAAATCTAGGTTTGGATTGATACCCATAAATCATATCCCCCTTGGACCCCCCTTGGACCCCTCTTAGACACTCCCTTCTCTTGTGGAAAACTTAGTCCCTATCTCTTTCCATATCCCCTAGCAGTTGACATCACATTTTATTTATTAAAATTCAAAAAATACATTCACATATTACATCGTTTGGCCATTGGCACATTCATATCTACATCATGCATTAATTAAAATGGGGATTATAACAGGGATGTTACATTCCCCCTCCCCTACAATTGTGCACTATCCTCGGTGCATAACACCACACCGAAAAACATATACAAGTTTATATCATAATATTCATAAAACAAAATTCTTCAATCTATTTACTCTCCAACAACAGTTCCAACCATAATCTCTCGTTCTTTTCAATCAGCTGACCCAAGGAATGTTCCCCCTTCACTGCTCTTATTCCATCGGGATGCACCATTCTTTTATCAGGGATATCACTGTAGGTGACTAAGAATTATGAGACGTGGTTTCGAAACTTTAGCTGCCCAAAAATTGAGTCTTGCATTTTTAGCTTCTATTTTCTTCAAAATTGACAAAAAATTGCAGATATTCCTCTTGCATAGCTTATTCGTTCTCCCACGTTGCATCTTTAGGACCGTAAGAAGTTCTTTGAACCTTTACCACTCCTATGGATTTGTTCTTAAAAACTTTGACTTTCTTATCCAGGATGCATATTGGTTCCACTCGAAAATCCCCTTCATGTTCCACCTAGAGAACAATCCAATCAATTATGTGGTTAGGGCGAGACACATATTTATTTAATAATGACACATGAAATATATTGTGCACTCTCATTGATGTAAACAATGCTAGCATGTATGCAACTAGCCCTATATTATCTAATATTTCAAAAGACCCACATATCTTGCTGCCAACTTTGGGCATCAACCCAATCTTAGCGAACTTCTTTTCACTTTCACATTTAGAAAAAACATTTTCGCCCACTTTAAAATCTCTACAAAAATTTTCCTTGTTTGCATAATTTTTCTGCTTGTCCCAAGAAACCTTTAAATTCTTCATGATTCTTGTCATCTTCTTTTCCATTTCCTTCAACAAATCTAGTCCAATGACAACTTTGTTTGCTGGGTTATCCCAACTAACTAGTGTGTTACACTTTCTGCGATACAATGCTTCAAATGGGTTCATTTTTAACGAGGCTTGATACCTATTATTGTAAGAAAACTGTACTAAGTGGATGCAATCTTCCCACTTTGATGGACGGTTCATCACCTACAATTTGAGCATGTCTTCAATGATTTTGTTTGTCTTCTTGTTTTCCTGTCTGACTCTAGGTGATACGTTGTACTGAGATTTAATTTTTTTCCAAATCCTTTGAACAAACCTTTTCAAAAATTAGAGGTAAACTTTTGATCTCTATCAGAAACAATTTCCTTAGGCGCTCCATGTAGCCTGAGAACTTCCATCATATAAATTTCTGCAATGTTTTCCACCTTGTGTGTAGTCTTCACAAGAATAAGATGTGCAACTTTTGTTAATTTATCCACCACCACCATGATGGAATTGTGTTGCTTCACTTTTCTGGGCAGCTTTGTAGTAAAATCAATTGTAACCACTTCTCATTTCCACTCAGGAATAAGAAATGGTTGTAGCAACAATGCTAGATGTCTATGTTTTGTTTTCACCTTTTGACATTCTAGACACTTAGCAATGTAATTAGCCACCTCTTTCTTCATTCATAGCCAAAAATATTGTATTATTACAACTACACTTGTTTTTTGATATCCTAGATAACCAACATATGGCATATTGTGCATTTTCCTTAACACTTTATTCTCCATCTCTCCGAATTTGACACATATATTTTTCCCATTTACATGAGGATTCCATCCTCTTTCATATCATAATAATTGATTTTCTGATGTAAATTGATTTGCTGTAATGTTTTGTTTATTTATTTTTAAATGTTTCTTATCTGAATTTGCAACCTCTAAAATTCTATCTTTTAAATCAATGTTGAACATTCTAATGGATGAAATAAGCATTTCATGAGTTTTTCTGTTGAGTGCATCAACCACCTGATTTTATTTTCCTTTGATATACTTAATTTCAAAGTCATATTCACTTAGGAATCCCAATCATATAGTTTGTCTGGCATTTAATGTTGGTTTTCCAAACAAATGCTTCAGACCATAGTGGTCTATCCTTAGCTCAAATATTCTCTCCATAAGGTAATGTTTCCACATTTTTAATGCATGTACAATGGTTGCTAATTCCAAGTCACATATAACATAATTCATCTCATGCTATTTTAATTTTCGAGACTCATAGCATACCACATGCTCCTTTTGAGTGAGGACTCCGATAAGCCCTTCCTTGCATTGATAAGTGCACATCGCAAAATATTCATCCGGATCTGCAAACTTCAAGATTGATGCACTTGTTAAAATATATTTCAACTGCTCAAAACTATCTACACACTTGGAAGTCCGTTCAACTTTCATTCCCTTCTTTTGGTTCTCTAGAGTTAGTTCCATCAACAATCACTCTTCGTGCTTATGATGATCATCCTTCCCAACCTCAAGGACTTATCTAAAATGTTCCCATTCAATTAATCGATAACATGGTTATGATAAACATTGAAGTCATATATCCTTGTATTGACTACAATATTATGTTAGGCTAGAATTGCATGTATGTTATGAAGGAAGTTGCATCATCTATTTTCCACCTCATGACGTTTCCTCGTCAAGGAAGGATTGAGTCAATGTATCAAATTACATATTATATCCCAAACCATAGTCTAATCTTGACAATGCCTTTCCTACCCTTGAAGGAAAAAACTATATGCCCTCTTTTTCTAAAGTAAGTCCTAACGTTTTTAAGGACTCCACCTTATTTAGGATGTATCTTGGTCCACCACCACACATTCTAGGAAAATAAATCTCTTATGTGCACCATTATGATAGGGGGGCCCTCTTCTTAGCTGCTAACCAAACCTATTGATTCCTCATCTTTTGGACCACCATATGGAGGAACACCATATATTGGATCACCCATTATGTAGATACATTTTTTGTTTCCTCCACTCAGTATTGTTGGGACCCCTATTATGGCTAGAAGTTTGAAACCTTTTGCAGTAATGCAATGCACACAAAAATTCTTAACACATAAAACAAAACAATTGCAATCACACATATACATAGAGATTTACCCTGGAAACCCAATCAAGAAAACCAACAACTTGTTTTAGAGCCACACCTCTAATTCTATTATTTATCTTAATTGTTTACAATACAATATATATATGATCCCACAGAATCCAATAACCCTGGATTAGAACTAAATCGTAGTTCATGTTGATGATTGCGGCATCGTGTGACATTCTCTAGGTTGTTCTCCTCTGGACTGAGTTGAGTTGATCTATGAGAGGGACCATGGGATGGGTGTGTCATTCTCCTCTGGACTGAGTTGAGATGACGTGTTCCCACGTGTTGGGTGTGCCCATATGATGGGTGTGAGTTAGACTCTGGAATGAGTTGTTATGACGTGTGATCTCTTGTCTACTCCTCTAGAATGAGTTGAGATGACTAGAGATGGTCTCCTGCCTTGTACTCCTCTAGACTGAGTTGAGTCAGCTTGAGATGGTCCCCTGCCTTGTACTCCTATGGACTTAGTTGAGTCAGCTTGAGATGGGTCTCCAGATGGTACTCATGTGGACTCATTTGAGTGATCTGTTGAGAGTGATGTCCCTGTGGTTGAGCACAGGTGGACGTGTCCCTAGTGGATGAGCACTAGTGGATGAGAGAGATCCTTGCTATATTTTCTAAGAGTAAGATTTACTTGTAACCCTAATTTGTGATGTAAAGGGTACAAGTTAGCCCCACCATGTGAAAGATAATTAATATTGTGTAATTATTAATTATATTATTAGTTATACATGTCGGCCCTATTGTGCCAATAGACACATCATTTGATGTGATAGATTTTGTATAAATAAAGAGTGAATCCCCATTGTGGAACACACACGCTTGTGATGTCATAATTTCATAAGTAGAGGTCTGAAATTATGAGGACTATAATTCGCAGTTCTCTAGAAGCAAAGTTTCTCAGTCATAACAACACCCTATTGTGTGATAGGTTTGATGGTGGATGATGGATCTTCTCTTGGAAGTATAGAAAAGGATTGTTGGGTTTTTCCCTTGATTGAGAAGGGTTTTCTTAGGATACTTCTTGTGTTCTTTTGTACATGGTTATTCTTCTTGTGATCTTGGTTTACTACAACTTGTGTATTGTTGTTGCAATAGTTATGGTTCAGCTAATGATAAAATGAAATAAACTACATATGCATGATCTAACCATCATAAAACTTAACATGGTATCAGAGCATTACTTGAATAATGTTGATTAACTGGGTTGGTTGTCATTGATGTCAACCCTTGAAGAAAGTTTGGTAGCGAATTCTAGTAACACAAAGGTTTGGGTAATGGACCCAAGTGTGTTTGATGTATAATGGTATGAGTTTCGATATATTTGCAGATAATACTATTCTTTATGGATAGTACATGTCATGCCATTTCTGGTGGTATGTGGAACGTCACATAACTCCTCATAGTTTGAGAGTTATGGCCTTACGAAGTTTCATATGTTGGCTTGAAGCCCCAAAAGGTCAAATAAGTCAAAGTGCTTGCAAATAAGAAATTATTTAAATAATAAAGTGAAGTGACAAAGTCAAAGAGGATTATTTAAATAATAAATTGAAGTGACAAAGTCAAGGAGGATTATTTAAATAATAAAGTGAAGTGACAAAATCAAGAAGGATTATTTAAATAATAAAGTAAATGGAGAACTTTCTAATTATGGAAAGTGGTTAGAAGTGGGTTAGCCCTAAAATAAATAAATTGGGTTAAGATGGTTAAAAGGTAACCCCTTGAGGAAACTACATGAAAGTATAAATAAGAGGCAAGGCTCTCTAATTTTGAACACACTTGAGCATATTGAATATCTACAGGTGAATGAGGTAACCAAAGGATCTCTAAGACAAGTTTCAGAGGGAAGGTTAAGTAAAGAAGGTCAAAATTCAAGGGAGGATAAATTCTTTTGATGATGTTTTCTAAGGTATGTTATTTACAGGTCATCTCACCATTTTCGCAATAACTTTTTTTTAAGGATTCAGACCGTGAAATTGGGAGGCCATTGAGGAAACATATCCAAGTAGTTGTGTTACAAGTTTCATCTTGTGGGTCGTTGTATTTTTGGAGTTACACTCCATGGAAAATAGGGTTTGTGGCTAGTCCTGAAACTAGTCTAAAACAAGTGTTTCGGGTAAAAATGTCATAACTTCTTCATAACAGATCCAAATTTAGTAAGACAAAATGTGTTGGTTAGAGTACATTCTGTAGTATTATGTGTACAATTTTCAGATCCATACAACAAATATTCTGTGCAGGGCATGCTCTACAAGTTCACTCTCTAGAATATGCCAAAATTCAACAAGGTAGGCCATTTTTTCTATAAATCCTTTTTTGAGAGGTTCCAAGTAGTGACACCTGGAGGAATTGCATAAAACACACTGAATAACATTGTGTACTACTTTCAGATCTTTATTCATTACAGGTACACAGTTATTATTATTTCAAGTTAGGGTTGTTGACTAATCCAAAACTAGTCATGTGAGACTAAAGTAAAGTTTGATGAAAATGCTAGTCTCTTGTTGTTAAAGTTAAGGAGGGTTTGCAGGTACATGTTGGTGCATGGTTGATGCACTTGTTTATGGTACAAGTTGATTGTAGGTTGAGGTACAGGTTGAGGTACAGGTTGAGGTACAGGTTGATGCATGGTTGATGCATGGTTCAGGTTATTGGTACATGTTGTTTGGTGTAGGTTGATTGGTACAGGTTTACAACAACATATCTCACCGTGATAGTGTGACAGTGGCTCCATCGTTCTACCTATATTTTAGGGTGGTTGGACGGGGCAAGGACATGTAGTTGTATCCACCTTCTGGTTGTAGCCGGAGAACATAGAGGGTTGTAGCCTCCTTTTGGTTGTAGCCAGAGAATTGGGGAGTTGAAGCTTCCCTCAGGTTGTAGCATGAGAAACTAGGGGGTTGGAGCCTCCTTCTAGTTGCAACTGAAAAACAAAGGAAGTTGGTGCTTCCAATGAATGTAATTCTTAAAGACATATAATAAAAAACATTATGTGGTTTTCCCAGGATACTTCTTGTGTTATTTTGTGCATGGTTATTCTTCTTGTGATCTTGGTTTACTACAAATTGTGTATTGTTGTTGCAATAGTTATGGTTCAGCTAATGATAAAATGAAATAAACTACATTTGCATGATCTAACCATAATAAAAATTAATACAGTATCAGAGAAATACTTGAAGAAGAATCTTGCACATCAGATAAAGAAAGGCCATGGAAGTTCTAGGGTTTTCATACCCCTGTGGTTGGTGTAAGGAGAGGGTCAAACCCTAACTTAAAATATGTGGTGAATTTTGAGACTAGTTGCAGGTCTATTAGCCTGGGCCGAGCCTTGATTAAGGGCTTAGAAGGATGGGCACAATCCTCTAAGGATACAACATACCTAAGTTCCTAACAACATCCCTAAAACAGTAGACCTAAAGCAAATTACAGACCAGTTTTAAGACAGGTCTGAGGAAAATCCAACACAAGTTCTGAAACAGGTTTAAAGTGCAAAATTTCTGGCATATTAAGGCTATGTGTGAATATTTTTAGGCCAATATTTCTGAGGAAAATTGTTTGAAGAAGTTAAGGCTGAGTTTTAGGCCTTAACCACAGACCTAAAATATAGACCTAACAATAGCTCTAAAAATCGAAGACTTAAGACAATTGAGGCCGACTATGAGGCTAAAAGACTGAGTTTTGAAGTGCATTCAAACGTCACTTTGAAGGAAGATATAAGGTGCATTCAAACAACAATTTAAAGGATTTTATAGGTGGACAACAAGGCTGCAACAATGCTAGAACAATTGTGGGATAGTTTTGGGTAGTGTTGGGGGATGTTACAGCCACCCTAGCAACAAAAATGAAGGCTTCCATTAAGGCTGTAACATACAGAACAATAGCAGACCCAAATTATACCTTGGATATCCCTTAAGGGATGATATAGTGGAGCCTTATGGACAACCCGAAGGATAGGTTGAAAACCAAGTGGGATTTTATATTAGTGGAATAGAAGGCATATTTTTAATACAACACTTACACAGAAACCAAGGAGGGTTTCTACATTGTAAAGCAGATTTATAACTTATTCTGAAGCAAACATATGACCAGATATAAGGCAACAATGAATATTTAGCGACAAAAATTTGATGAAGATTAAGAATTGATGTGCCATCCATTTATCAAATTATCAAAATGAAGTATTGCCCAACATGATGAAATCTTGAAGATAGTTGATGCGAGAGATACATTGCAGATTTCAAGAGTAAACCTTGGTGTGACTTTTGAGCATGGGGTATATAGAATCTCTAGTGGACATCAAAGAGACTAGACTTTCAACCCTTGTCACTAGGAGACTAGATTTTCAACTAGTAATGTGAATGGGTTCAAGCCCTTGTCACTATGATACTAAGATTGCAACTACTGAAGTGCAACGGAAGAAACATTTTCCACCTCAAAAGAATTCAAGGAATGCAAGCAAGAACGATGAGGAGTTATTCTATACCTCAGTCTTCTCAGGAATACCAAAAGAAAGATTGAGCATGATTGCAGAATAAGGTAAGTCTTGTACTAGTTTCCTTAATTGATTTCATTATTAATTTGTAGTAGTTTGCTTTTGACGATGAAGGATATAATCCATGGTGTAGGTGCCTTCATGACTTGGACCATCATCCCTAGTGTCGGATCCCTCATGACTTGGACCATTATCCATGGTGTGGGAGTCCAAATTTTTTGTTTGGTTGGTCATTATCCCTTTGAGAGGCCATCTTGGTTATTATTCTAGTACAGGAGGCCATTTTGGTTGTTATCCCTTCAAGAGGCCATCTTGGTTATTATCATAGTACATGAGGACATATTGGTTGTTATCCCTATGGGAATCCATTTCTTATTTCATTATTGAAGGGCTATTATCCTTGGTACGAGAGCCCATTTGTGTTGGTTGGTTATTATCATAGTACAGGAGGCCATTTTGATTTTTATCCCTACGGGAGGTCATCTTGGTTATTATCCTAGTATGGGAGGCCAACATAATACTATAGAGGACCTAAGAAGACATGGGGTGTCTCTAGGTTAGCAACACAAGAAAATGAATATGTTCATTCTTCTGACTTTAGAGGGAGTCACTTGATTCAGAGAGAGTCAAACTATTTGAGAAGAAGGAATAGACAATACATTTTCCCCTTAAACATGTTAGAAAAATAGGACCGTGGAGCAATAAAATAAAACAAATGCATAAATAAAACACAGAAGACACACAATACAAGAGAGACATAGATTTACGTGGTTCACCCAGTGTGGGCTGCGTCCACCAGAGAAATTGCCAGGTCCTTCCTTTATTATTATCCAACAAATGAATGGATACAACCTACAACAAAACCCGTTGTAACTTCCTCTTCTTTCTCTCACAGTCTCCTCTCTCAGAATACAATATTCACCATCATCCATAGCCGCAATACA
>ML801150.1:425809-437111 GCA_009831015.1 Picea engelmannii
ATGTTGTTTAGGTGTAGAAAGAATTTATGTAATTCATCTTTTCCATGGGGCCAGAGAACATTTGTATCATCAACATACCTTTTCCACCTTGAGGGTTTTAAGGGAAAGGAGTCTAGGGCCTTCTTTTCAAAATTCTCCATGAAAAAGTTGGCAACAATGGGGGACAGTGGGGAGCCCATTGCTACGCCACTGGTTTGTTCATAGAACTCTCCTTGGTAACTGAAGAAGGTGGAGCATAGACAGACTTCGGCTAGTTTAGCTGTATCTGGATCAGTGATTTCATTAACAATTTGGATGGCTTATTCTAAGGGGATTTTAGTGAAAAGAGAGACTACATAAAAAATTATAAGGGTGTCTTGGGGACCTACCTTTTCATTTTTGACTACACTGTGGCTTTTCCGATCAAAACTAGAAATACCTTATTCGACGCCGAGGGTTTTTCATACAATTTGGCCAATGCGTCCATCAAACCCTTCGTTGTCTTTTCTTTCGAAATATTGAAAGCCACCGACGCTGCCAGGATCAGTCGTATCGTTCCTATAGCCTTTCTTTCAAGAATCTCCCATTCTTCATCCTTCATGGCCGCCGACTTCTTTGCTACTCCGCTCAATGGTAGGAATATATCCTTCTAATATAAATAGTCTTCCATCTGCATCTTCCATAACTGGTAGTTTTGGCCGTTAAATTTCTCAACCCTAAACTTTCCATCTTCCGGCATTGCTCCCACTCGAACCAGGAACCCTCTTTTCCTACGAGTTATCTTACGCTCTGATACCAGTTGTTAGAAAAATAGGACCGTGGATCAATAAAATAAAACAAATGCAAAAACAAAACATAGAAGACACACAATACAAGAGAGACACAGATTTACGTGTTTCACCCAGTGTGGGCTATGTCCACCAGAGAAATTGCCAGGTCCTTCCTTTATTATTATCCAACAAATGAAGGGATACAACCTACAACAAAACCCACTGTAACTTCTTCTTCTTTCTCTCACAGTCTCCTCTCTCAGAATACAATATTCACCATCATCCATAGCCGCAATACATTTCCCTCATAAAAGAGGGTTGCCTTCTAGGGAAAAAACCCTAACATAATCTATACTGTTAGATCTGTGACCTTATAATGAATGGTCCAGATTTACAATGAAATTACAATATACTTTTACAAGGAAATTTTTGCTTTGGGGGCTTCGCCCCCGAACCCCCGCTGGGGGCCCGCTTTCCCCCAGACCCCCCAGCCGAGGGGATACCCCCCTTGGACCCCGTAGAGGGGGTACCCCCCCTCTGCACTCTCCCGTGTGGAAGAGTGTACATATTTCTGGGGTGTAAATACTTCATGGGGTATAAACACGACGGAAAGCAAGGACATTTGAATCAGGAAGATAATCAGGCTCCAAAACCAACAAAACAGTTCAGAGGGAGAAAATTATTGATTGAGCTGATCCTGTAGCTCCTGTTGATAATTCCCAGAGACATTGGATGTAGGCTGGGAGAAGCCTACACATGCTCAAAAAAATATGTTGGAGGCAGAGGGACATGTAGCTCCTCATGATACATTCTGAGAGAGAAAGAGACCACATATATTTTCGAGCTATGTTTCAGCTATGAGCCACATCATTGATACTGAACCTTCTTGTCATGGAGAAGCAACATGACAACAGTTTTGGCAAGATGCCATGACAGAAGAGTATCGGTCCATCATGAAGAATGATGTGTGGGATATTGTTCCAAGACCAGAAGGGAAGTTTGTAGTGACTTCAAATTGGATCTATAAGATCAAACATGTAGCTGATGGAAGTGTCGAGAAATAAAAAGTAAGATTTGTGGCCAGAGGATTATCTCAGGTGGAGGGAATAGATTATGAGGATACATTTTCTCCTCTGACTGTGTTCAAAATATCAAGAGAAAGAGTGGATATTTCCAAGAGCGCACAAGGAGTCATTTGTGGAGAAAAAAGGGACTGGACCCTTTGGATTTGAAGGAATCCAAGCTCAGGAGAGATAGTCTGAGTGTGTGCTAGAGGAAAAAAATTTCATACTGCAAGAGAAGGACAAGGAGTGCGTAGGAAAACTTATTATAAGTTCCAAGCTCAGGAGGGAAGCGAAAGGTGTGCGCCAAAAGTCCAAGTCCTTTGACTGGAAAAAGCTCGAGGAACGATAGCGAGAAGTCCCCAAAGAGAAGAAATCTCTTTGTTTAAAGCACAACAGATGAGATCAGTTTGGGAGAAGATGAAACCCTGCACATCCGTTGGATAAAGGTAAGTAGCGCGAACATTAAAACCTCAAGTCCTTCAGACTTCACTGCTTAGACATTTTTTGAGTCATTTATTGTAAAGGAGGAAAAAGCTCTCAACCCCGAAGTCCCGAAGTGAATCTCAGTTGTAGATCACTGGGAGGATTTCTTGATCGTTGGATTGGCTGTGGAACAAATTTGGGTCATTGGATCAAACCCAGTCTAGAAGGAGGAGTATTGTGGAGAAGATCAGATCCTAGCCATCAGATCTGTGTGCAGGCAAATGTGAGCCATAGATCTCACACATTCTGAGATTCGACACTTCGAGGGAAACTAGTTATTGTGCTTCCAGGAGGAGAATTCCCTAAATTCCTGAAGTCTGTAGTCAATCCAAATTGTTTGTTGTTGGGAACATGTGTCTTCATATTATCAAGTGTTCATAAATTCGACAATATGGAGGATTGTGGGTGGAAGGTGTTCTGGCATGAAAAGTCTCGAAGCCCCTAAGCCCGGTGTCCTAGAGTGGATCCAAGTCATTGGTTTTTGGTGGAGTGTGAGGCATAGATCATCACTTTGGAGTTCAACATTTAGGATATATTGTGCATTGGAGTCGCAAAAACTCATAAATCATGAATTCCCAGAGTTGTTCTCAGTCGTAGATCTTGGCAGGGAGTGTGGAGTGTGTCACGGGTAGAAATTCTGAAGCCTAAAATTCTGGAGCCGTGTAGTTCTGAAGCTTTTGATATGCCTTACATATAAGCTCTTGGTTGTAACCCTCGGTCACATGTGATTTCTACTGAAGTAAAGGGGTTAACGCCCATAATTTGATTTCAAGGAAGAATGGGCTTAGAGAAGGAGCACGCAGGTTTTGCAGGACCTGCATAAGAAATCAAAGGAGCCTGTGAACATTAAGAGAGGATGCAACAAGGATATGAGAGATAATTTATCTCCTCAGAATAACGATCCTAGACCGGGAGGTCACGTGAACCCCTAGAAGGGGTGGGGGTTTGCATCAAGTGGTATCAGAGATTAGATAAGATTTTATCTGATACAATCAAGTGGTATCAAAGCCTGTAGCTCATAGCGAGGAAGTGGAAGCTCATAGATGAGAGGAGAAAATGGATACTTAAGGCCATATACAAGGTCCAAGAGGAGACCGCAAGAAGATGAACAACGAGGAGATGGATAAGGATTTCAACATATTGATGTTGCAATGGTAGAGAATTCAACAAGGAGAGAAAGGGAGTTGGAGGTATGAGTGGCCCATGAAGAGGAAGGTGAAGTGGCCTATCCAGTAGTTGATTTCTAGGAAGCAAAATCATATGTTGAGGAGGTGGTTGAGGCAAGTGGAAAACCTTAGGAGAACAGAGGAGAATGTGGTTTACATCTGTGGACTAGAAGATGGAGAGAGCCTCAGTGATGAGGAAGGGAGATCAGATGGAGATATCACAAATTTATAGGAGGGAAATGAGAAGGGATCAGTTGAATATCTCAAATACTGTGACGAGGGAAAAAAGGAAAAATCAAGTTTCCGGGTGGGAAAGGAAGATATGAGACTGTATGAGAGTCTCAGTAACTCAAAGAGGAGTTCAAATCAGTAAGGAGTGTTGGTAGAAGAGAAGGAGGAGATGAAATTGTCTGAGAGTCTCAAAAACTCAGAGGAGAGTTCATATCACCAAGGAGTGTTGACAAGGGAGGAAATAAATTAGTAAGGAGTACTGACAAAAAAGAAGGAGGAAGAGGTAGAAGAGAAGCCTCATGAGCATCAATATTCATGTGGGGTTGCAAACCATGTGAATGAAGATGCTGAGAAGTTGAATACTTCATCTCTCGAGGAGTAGGATTAGAGGTTCATTTTGATCATTGGGGGAATCAACATATTCCTTCCAAGTAGCCCAACAGAGGCCAACACATGTGTTTCACATGAGGAGGTGATGTAGGAGGTGTCTGAGAAAGAGGACATTGGGACAAATAGTTTTAAAACTAATAGTTTATGTGTAATTTTAGGTGCATAAGAAGAAGGATAGCCAAGAAAGACTATCATGAAGGAGGAGAAGGATAAAATACTAAAATATACCCAAGAGATGAAAGAAGAAGAGGCCCACACAGTTGTGAGATAGAGGAATGATCAAGAGGAGTGTCCAGGTACCATACTCATTAAGTGGGAGACAAAAGTTGAATATGATGGAGGATTGGATAGACAATACAGAGACAAAGGAAGACTACCAGAAGCAGACAATCATGCAGAATGGAGAAGAATTCTAGCATGAGGAGAAGCTGGATGAATATGGACTTATGCCAGCCCAAGGAGATGACAGAGAGACAAAGAAATTGGTAGGAAGAAAAATGTCATAGGAGATAGTTGAGCAACAACTCAAAAATATTGTTGTAGAATTGGAGTCTATAGTGGAGTGTCAATCCAGTGCCACATGTGATGAAGTTATCATGGGAGATAAAGATTATATTCCCTTTGATTTTTATGAAGAATTGGAAGCCCTAGGAGAAGGAGAAATAACCTAGAGGAGGCTCATCCAACAAGACAAGTTGGAAATTGAGGTATAAGAGGAGATGCGATAGAGTATACTATAGGAAAGGAGAAAAACCATGGAAAATATGGATAAGAAGAGTGATGTTGAAGTCAACAAAGGAGACAGTCAGCAACAGGTGGAGGCTGACAAGAGGATATTGCAATGGAAAGATGAATGGAGAACTGCAACATAAATTTTGGAAACTAGGAAGAAAACCTGCAGCAATAGAAGAAAGGCAGAGGAGCATATGGACAACTCTAGAGTGAATATTAGGATCCATGAGGATCTCAATAGTAGCAGCAGAAGATCCATGAGTAGGAGCTCATGATTTTTTCAGTAGAGGAGTATGATGTAGGAGCATCAACATCACGTCAGCAACCAATGCAACAACGCACTAGGAGGGAGCAGATACCAAGGAGAGAGAGGTGCCAACCTTCTCATTTTGTTTTAAATTTGTCAATTTAATGTAATTAATATTGTAAGGTTCAAGGAAAGTCGAATCATTGTATTTGTACAGGTTGTATGTAAGTCACATTTAATGGTTGACATGTAGATGATCTCAGATCCGATTCGGATGAGTGTAAATTAAATGTAATTTAATGTAAGTAGGTGAGTAAGGCTCGAGAAGCCCCTCTTTTGTAAAAATACCACTTGTATTGAGATCATAGTGAATATAGTGAACATAGAGTGCATATAGAGCATAGAGTGAAATAGTGCAATAGTGAAAAGAAGAGAATATAGGAGAATTCAAGAGAGCAGAGAAGAATTGAGACTCTATTGTATCCCAGTCCTGTATACATTGTAAAAAGCATTCATATTTAATACAAAATAATATTTCCTTGCATGTGATTCTCTGTGTGTGTTCTCTATGAATGAAAAAGTGTTTTTTGAATGTTTACTGAATGTTTATTTTGCATATGTGAACACCATGAGTATATAATTGTTCCCTTTGTAGGAATAGATACAATTCCATGTCTGTGTAAATTTCTGAGTGTTCTAGGCTCTCAAGGCTAGTGCAAGGAGTGCACACCATAGTTGTTGGAAAACTCTGAGAAGCTAGTGCAATGAGTGCGCAAGAACTCAGTTTTGAGTTCAGGAAGAGCGTTCCATGTGGGAACACCAGAACCAGTCATAAGCTCAGAAGGGATAGTGTAAGTTTACATAGAGCGTTCACAAGGGGTGCACATACACTCATAGTAGTGTAAAATCTCAGAAGGGAAGGTTGTGCAGGGAGTGCACACTAGAGTTGTTGAGAAATCTAAGAGCGAGTGCAAGGAGTATGCCTATATTCATAGGAGTATAAATTCTCATAAGGGAGGAGAGTGCAAGGAGTGCACAAAGCCAACACATTCTTAAAGTCTCAAGAGGAAGAGCACATATATCCTAGAGGGTGGTGAAACAACACTCTGGCCGTGTTCAAAATATCAGGAGAAAGAGCGCATATTTCCAGGATGGCACAACGAGTCATTTGGGGAGAAAAAAGGGACTGGACCCTTTGGATTTGAAGGACTCCAATGTCAGGAGAGATAGCGTGATTGTGCGCTAGAGAACAAAATTTGTTTACTATAGGAGAAGCGTAAGGAGTGCATAGGCAAACTTATTATAAGTTCCAAGCCGAGGAGGGAAGCGCAAGGTGTGTGCCAAAGTTCTGAGTCCTTTGACTGGACAAAGCTCGAGGATGGATAGTGAAAAGTTCCCAAAGAGAAGAAATCTATTTGTTTAAATAAAAATGGATGAGATCAGTTCGGGAGAAGACATAACCCTGAACATCCATTGGATCAAGGTAAGGAGCACGAACATTAAAACCTCAAGTCCTTCAGACTTCACTACTTAGGAATTTTTTGAGTTGTTTTTTGTAAAGGAGGAAAAATCTTTGAAGCCCGAAGTCATGAAGTTAATATAAACCATAGATCACTGGGAGGAGTTCCTGACTTTTGTATTGGACATAGAACAAATCTCGGTTGTTGGATCAAACCCATTCCAGAAGGAGGAGCGTCGTGGAGAAGATCATATCACAGTCTTCGGATCTACACGGAGGAAAACTTCAGCCGTAGATATGGCACATTCAGAGATTCGAAACTCCGGGAGAAAATATTTCTCACGTTTCTAGGAGGAGAATTGATGTAGGATCATCACCATCCACATTAAAGAGGCCAAGTGGAGGACAACTCAACACCCAATGCATGGATTTGAAGTTGCTTTTGAATTCCAAGGAGAACCACGTCTTTTTGTTTTGAAAAGATTGTAATTTAAAGTTGTTAAATATTTTGAGGCAAGAGCCATCACATAAGGCCGCCAATGATTGTAATATTTTTAATAATCAGATAAGCTTGTACAGATACTGAGTATTGACTCATATCTGAATGTAATCGCCATTAAATGTAATAGTCCTTAGTAGATTAATGAATTCACTATGTGTTGGCAGCCAATTCATTTTTTTAATTGCTCTAAAAAAAGATGCCTACACCTCTTGTCTTCTAAACGACAAATCATCGTCGCATTGTGCAACTAGACATTTGTTTCATTTTTGCGACAATTGCAATTTGGTTTCGATTCAGTTTTCACAAATGAAAGTATGAAAACCCCTCTATCGTTATTTGGACTGTTATCATCTTCTCATCAATATTCTGGAAAGCACCTACCCTTTGTTTGTTACTTGACTGGAATGATCTTTTCAAACTATGTCCATTTCATTTTGATTGTGCAAGTCGATTGATAAGCCATTGAGTATGAAAATGTATTGACTACATTTGATCCTATAAAGGTCATGATTGATTTTGGTCTTATATGCTTTGATCCTTATTGCTATGAGCTCTTGACTTATTGACTATATGAGATCTTTTGTTGCAATGTTCTAAAAACTTTGAAATATAAACATTTGAATATGCAACAAATGCATTGGTAATATTATAAGTTTGATTTGATATGAAATGGCAATGGTTTGAGTTTTACAAAGGCGCATTGATTAATCTTTTGGATTTCAATTTTATAGTTTGAATCGTTGCTTGGTGCATTGTTTTATGAGTTTGATTTTACATTGAACGATCATAGTTTCAAACTATACATTGGCACGATTGGATTAACATTGGTTTAAAACATATGATTGATACGATGGATCGTTGGTTAATGTTGGATTTCATGTTGGATAGAACTATACACTTGGTGCATGAATATAACATATGGTGTTGGTTCTACATTTGATGGATGACACGTTGATAAGGTTGTACACCGATTTGGGTTGGCCGATTAATGTGTTTTTAATGTGTTGATTACTGATGGAACAACGCTGTACCCAGACATTAATACACTGCATGGCGATAGTAATCCCACCACCTTCGCATGCGTTACATTGATTCATTCCCATTTGAGCGCTTGCAGCTGTTAAGCCCTATTGTTTTCCTCCTGCGTTTTGTATTGTTCAAACCAAACCCTACCATGCACAGAAGCCATGGCTCCTGTCGTAAGGGCCGAGCCTAACGGGTGCCAAGCACTGCTGATGATGGCGCTTGTAGCGACTTGGAGAAATTCGGGTGGCTCCCGTTCATAAGGAAATTCGATGGTTATAACCCTATTGTGGCTCGACAATTTGCATTATCATTCGATGGCTGCCGAGCCAAAATTGGGGATGTGCAACTGGAGATTAATGAACAATTTCTGAGCTCGACAACCAGTCTTCCTGCTACAGGACAGAGGTGGTCGAAGAGTTGTAAATTGGAAGATGTCCCGTGGACATTTCTCTTCCAATCTCGAATGGTGAAACCCTGCGACAAAGGATGGCCTGCAAAAATGTTAAAATAGCGCTGGCACAACCTGCTAATGATAATCAAGCAATTCGTTACTTGCGAGGGCAGGTACGGGTTCGTTTTCTTGTTTCACCTTCGTCTATTGATGGTTTTTATGGGTTTTGAACTCAATATGCCACCCTACCTGCATAGAAGTCTGTTTAAGATGGCTAAAAGGTTCAAACGCAGCCAGGCTGATACCAGTCTCTTCCATTTGGGGTTAATTAAAATGATTATCGTTTATGAGTTGGGGTTACGTCGTGACAGTTGGGGTGATTTTCTCAGTCGTAATGGCTTTGAAGAGTCCAACCCACCACAGGTTGATAAGCCTATGGTGACCGAAAGCAAGCCTACCCCTGTCCCTTACAGCGTTTTGCTACCCAAACCTCTACCCGACCCACCTACGAACTTGCCCATGTCTGTGACCAAACAGGTCGAAATTGCTAAGCCTACAGTCAATTGGCCTAAAGCTAAAGCTAATGCTAATTCTAAAGGAAAGAAAAACGCTCGGTTAATCTCTCGCATGGCGAGAAATAAACCTAAAACCCCTGCCAACTCTGAGCCTATCATGGTTAGCGAAGGTTCTGATTCGGAGATTGAACGTTTTCTCGCAAACGAGTATCCTTACTTAGAGGGTCTGTGCGACAAACCTCCTTATGACTTTGTCAAGAAATTACCACCTTGTCTGTGGGATGATCCTAATTTCCCTGGCATTGAACCACCTCGTGGAACCCTCGATGATTCATCGAAACCCTCTGCTGCTCAATCGACTGTTCCACCATGCGATCAGTGTGGTTTATGGTTAGAGAGGTACTACCTAGACGTGCCAATGTTTCAATCCATAATCCATGCTTTGGAAGACCAAGTGGCAAAACTCACCGGTCAGAACATCAAAGGGCAACCCACTCACAAAAAGCAGCGAACTACTGGTTCAATACTATTCAAAAATGTCGAGTCGGCTACAACAATTGTCAATTCGAAATTGACATAGCCTCAGCAACCGCGCTGGTATAACTTTCACTCATTTATGTGGTGCATTCATAAACTCTGTGTACATTATTGACCTGCTCTGTTACATAAACATGCACTGCTGTATATGATTTGATTTGTTAAATCGAATTTTGTTATCATTTAGTTGGATTTGGTTTTGATTCTAGTAATCATATTCTGGATTTGATTGTTTAAAATTAGTTACGATTGAATGTTCTGTTACATCTATTATAGGAAAGCCGTTTTACATTTCAAATTTTGAAACACGATCTATATTTTGATTCGAATTGGTTAGTATGCATAGGATGATGAATTGCTCTATAATTGGCTTAGTCCCGATTTTGTTTGATTGATGTCCAACTTATGGTTATTGATACTGTTGTCACACCCATCAATTGAAATCGATGGTGATTTTTGGTCATTACTGCTACGCATATTTCGTTCTGAGTATATCGTGACAGCCTTTCTCATATTTGATTACAATAGAATGAATCTTATGCATAATCTACAGGTCGCCTATCTTTACTGTTGGTTGAAACGACATGAAATCTATGTGTATTGCTACAGCTGTAACAAATCTCTTCAATTGATATCGATTGTAATTATGACTTCGATTATGATTGTATTTGATTACTATTCTGGCCGATTATGGTTGGTGATTACGATTACATCGTATCCCATGTGACTCAAATCAATGCTTAATTTTGTTTGATACAAAACAGGCCTGTCAAAAGTTTGACCATGTTTTATGGTGACTAAAAACAGAGCGTTCCGTACTCTGTTTTTTATTGCATTTTTTTGATATTGTTTAATCTAAATGATAATTTCACTTGAATTATTAGTAATTCGTTTTGATAATGAAAATAAAATTAAATTGGATTTGATTTTATTTGATTGAGATCTGGTCTTGTTTGCTATTTTGACTAGCTACAGAATCAGATGATTCTGTAGCTAAGTCTGAAAAGTCAATTTTTTATTGTTTTCTTAATAAAATATCCTTCTAATTTGATCTTTGTGTTCTATTGCAGGCAAATTCGAATTGGCAATAGATATGATGAGCAGTTAGGGGATGTTTTACAGATTCTACTTGCATTTTATTTCCTTAGTTTAGATGATTTTGGGATATCTCCCAGATTGTTTAAAACTATTTGAGATTATCCACAAGGAAGTTTTACCTTGTGAAGAAACCTATATATACTTATGATTTTTGTAATAATCATCATCCTCAGTTGTGGGAGAACAAGGATATGGAATTCTGTTACAGACTGGAGCAGAATTGATGTTTTGTCATAGCTTTTGCTTTTCAATATATCAACATTTTGTTTCAAGTTTTGTATATCACTTTGTTTATGGTTTATGATTACTTTTGCTATCTAAATCAAATGCAAATGATATAATTTTATTACTGTTATTCATATATTGTTTCTTCCAAATCGATAAAAGACATAACAATTATTAATTCATTTTGTGGATGATAGCTTTGTCTTCTTCATAGATTGAATTGTTACATATAAGTTTTCTGCATAATAGGTTTCCCTTATTGCAGAGATTTATTATCAGAAGATTGTTATGATTTTCTTTTATGTCTTATTTGTCCTGTAAAACACTTCAAGGAGCAGCATAGTTGATCATTTACGAAAAGCTTAAGGACTAAATGGTGTGAATTTCTTCCTCCAACCAGCTTAAGAAGTCATCTTACACAGGGCAGACTTGGAGCGTTTCCAGGTCAACTAGTACATCGTTTACTGTTTTTATTAAGTAGTTTAAT
>ML801150.1:441612-470495 GCA_009831015.1 Picea engelmannii
CCATGGAACAGATACTTCAACAAGTATCTGGTTCCGAGAGGCTATCCTTATTGGATGGTTTCTCTGGATATAACCAAGTCTTGATGTCTCCGTCAGACCAGTTAAAAACTACCTTCCGTACTCCGTGGGGCACTTATGCTTATTGCAAGATGCCCTTTGGATTGATTAACGCTGGTGCTACCTTTCAGAAAGAAATGGATATTGCTTTTCGAGGCTTAATCAGTCACTCCGTAGTAGTCTACTTAGATGATGTGACCGTTTACTCTAAAAACAAAAACGATCATCTAGCTCACTTACGAGCCATTCTGCTACGATGTCATAAATACGACATTTCCTTGAACCCTAAGAAGTCCATCTTTGCAGTAGAACAGGGTAAATTACTAGGATTTCTTGTGTCTAGTGATGGAATGATTATTGACCCCGAGAGGACCCAAGTTATCGCTAAACTTTCCCCACCTTCCTCCAAGAAATCCATGCAGTCTTTCCTAGGCCAGATTAATTTCGTGAGAAGGTTTGTCCCCAGTTTCTCCGAAATGGTCAGGCCTCTCCAGAACCTGATTAAGAAGGACACCCAATATCACTGGGGACCCACTGAAAACCAAGCTTTTAACAATATAAAGAAGGCTATAATTGATGCTCCGTCTCTCATGAGCCCTGATTTCTCTCAAGACTTTACACTCTACACTTTTTCCTCTGATCATTCCTATGCCGCGGTCCTAACTCAAAAGAATGCCGAGAACAACGAAGTACCCATCGCCTTTATGAGATCTGCTTTCAAAGGTGCTGAACTTAATTACCCAGTAGTCGATCGACAAGCCTACGCTGTCTTCAAGGAAATTAAGCATTTCCGGTCTTATCTTTTGAAGTCAAGAACGAAGGTCATTGTCCCTTACCTTGCCATTAGGAACTTGTTAGTGCAAAAAGAGTTAGGAGAGAAAAGAGCCAATTGGGTCACCTCCTTACAGGAGTATGACTTAGAAATCACTCCAGCCCAGATCGTGAGAGGCCAAGGGTTGTGTAAATTGGTAGTTGATTCAGAAACTGGAAAACAGGAAGTTAGTGACACGTCAGACCTAGAACAACGCGATCAGAGTTTGATTTGTTGCACACAAAACCTCGTAAGTCCTTGGTACGACGATATTAGACACTGTCTTCAACATGGATCAACACCTCATCACCTTGACCCTGCCAAGAGAAGAGCTTTGAAATTAAAGTCTGCCTCCTTTCATCTAATTAACAGTGTATTGTTTCGTCAGAATTTTGATGGCGTACTGATGCGTTGTCTTGAAAAGGACGAAGTAGAGAAAATCTTGCTTGAGTTGCATGCAGGAGAAGCTGGTGGTCACTTCGGTGGAAATACCACTACTCATAAGGTCATAAGAGCCGGTTATTACTGGCCAACACTTTTTAGATATGCCCATGCCTTGTGCCGAAAATGTATCATTTGTCAGAAAGCGTCAGGGCGATTGCAAAAACTAGCCTTCCCTTTGCAACCCGTTACAGTCGATTCTCCTTTCCAACAATGGGGCCTTGATATCATTGGTCCTATTAACCCTTCATCCTCACAACAACACAAGTATATTGTGATAGCCACTGATTACTTTACTCGATGCTCTGAAGCTGCCGTGCTAAGAACTATTAACACAAGTCAGGTGATCTCCTTTCTAAACTCGCATATCATCATCCGTTTTGGCATACCTGATTGTCTAGTTTTTGATAACGCTTCATACTTTTTCTCTCTTGAGATGAGTGAGTTTGCCTTAGAAAAAGGAATAAAGCTTAAGTATTCCGCGAGTTACTACCCCCAGGGTAACGGCTTAGCAGAATCAACAAACAAGAACTTGATCAAGATTATCAAGAGAACCGTGGCTGAAAATCACAAGAACTGGCACAACGCGCTACTTAATGCACTATGGGATGATAGGGTAACACCCAAAGATGCTATAGTTAACTCTCCCTTTTTCCTCGTTTATGGCAGAGAAGCCATTTTTCCACCTCATATTCTTCTTCCTTCGCTCCAATTGTCACAAAAAGTTCAAGAAGAAGAATGCCCCCCTTTAGAAAGTCGTATTAACGCTTTGATGAAGTTAGAAGAAGTAAGAACCCAAGCCAAGCATAAATTGGATCAACATCAACAACTGATTAAAGATGGTTCGATTCTAATTCTGCTTCTGATAGAAATTTTGAAGTAGGCGATCTCGTCTTAAAGTGGGACAAACCACATGAAGGGAAGGGTGAACACACTAAATTTCAAAATTTGTGGGTTGGTCCATTTTTGATTGCTGAAAAGTTGGGTCCTAGTTCCTTTCGTTTGCAAAATCTTGAAGGACAGCTTGACACCTATCCGGTGAATGGCCAAGCCCTGAAAATATATTTTGCTTGATTTTATTCCTTGTATATTATGTAAATATTTCCTTTTGTTTTTATCTTTTCCTTTTTTTTCGTTTTGATTTTGATTTGATTGATCAGTTTGGTGTGTTTTTGTGTTTTGAAACATATGCATGCCTATGCACCAAGCCATTCAGACAAAGACCATGGGAAAATCTCTTCGCTGAAATAATTTCTGAAAAATTGTACAAACATTAGTGATATATATTTCTAAAAATAATACACATGTTGGAAATTTTGTTTGAAAGAAGTTTACTAATTGCAATCTCTGAGTGAAGTTTGTCATGGTCATCTTTATCTTTTTACGCTGTCCCTTTTCTGTAAAGGAATGACTCAAATGGATGTTTCCCTACCCAAGTAAGTTGTTTTAGAAATAAAACATTTATGGAGCTGCATAAAGGACAGTAATAAAAAAAAATTATGATGAGGTCTGAAAAAATATGACAAAATATCAATGATTTTTCAGCGTCACCCCGCTCAGCTATCTATAAAAGAAAAACAAAATAAAAATATTAAGAGTTGTGGGAAGTGTTTGTAAACCCACCGGGATACTGAACAGGTCTGCTGGCAGTGGGTAAATGCAAGCATGGCGCCAAGACAACTTCGCCGGGGTACTGAACAGGCCTGCTGGCAGCGAAGCAATGTCGGGTAAATGAAAATCTGTAAAATTATAAGAAACCTCTTTGAAAAGTTCTTTATGCTGATCTAGAAGTGCTTGACAGGATACAGACATCCAAGTGGGTTAAATGGCAACCCTGTCGAGGCTATGGACGCCTGCTGGCAGCAGTGGCCATGCCAACAGTATTGAAGATTCTATCATAAAAATCATGACTTGTTGATCTTAAAGACTGTTCTTGGTTTGCATCTTTTGAAACATCGTTGGAAAAGATAGTTGATGATGATGTTAGTACGATTTTCTGGTTGTTGTTTTAAGTCAAATTTTTCTTTGATGCCCTGATCTGAATTCATTTCTTTTGAAAGAGATAACTGCTTCTCCCAGCGTGTCGCCATTTTTGGCAGCCAATTCATTTTTTTAATTGCTCTAAAAAAAGCTGCCTACACCTCTTGTCTTCTAAACGACAAATCATCGTCGCATTGTGCAACTAGAAATTTGTTTCATTTTTGCGACAATTGCAATTTGGTTTCGATTCAGTTTTCACAACTGAAAGTGTGAAAACCCCTCTATCGTTATTTGGACTGTTATCATCTTCTCATCGATATTCTGGAAAGCACCTACCCTTTGTTTGTTACTTGACTGGAATGATCTTTTCAAACTATGTCCATTTCATTTTGATTGTGCAAGTCGATTGATAAGCCATTGAGTATGAAAATTTATTGACTACATTTGATCCTATAAAGGTCATGATTGATTTTGGTCTTATATGATTTGATCCTTATTGCTATGAGCTCTTGACTTATTGACTATATGAGATCTTTTGTTGCAATGTTCTAAAAACTTTGAAATATAAACATTTGAATATGCAACAAATGCATTGGTCATATTATAAGTTTGATTTGATATGAAATGACAATGGTTTGAGTTTTACAAAGGCACATTGATTAATCTTTTGGATTTCAATTTTATAGTTTGAATCGTTGCTTGGTGCATTGTTTTGTGAGTTTGATTTTACATTGAACGATCATAGTTTCAAACTATACATTGGCACGATTGGATTAACATTGGTTTAAAACATATGATTGATACGATGGATCGTTGGTTAATGTTGGATTTCATGTTGGATTGAACTATACACTTGGCGCATGAATATAACATATGGTGTTGGTTCTACATTTGATGGATGGCACGTTGATATGGTTGTACACCGATTTGGGTTGGCCGATTAATGTGTTTTTAATGTGTTGATTACTGATGGAACAACGTTGTACCCAGACATTAATACACTACATGACGGTAGTAATCCCACCACCTTCGCACGCGTTACATTGATTCATTCCCCTTTGAGCGCTTGCAGCTGTTAAGCCCTATTGTTTTCCTCCTGCGTTTTGTATTGTTCAAACCAAACCCTACCATGCATAGAATCCATGGCTCCTGTCGTAAGGGCCGAGCCTAATGGGTGCCAAGCACTGCTGATGATGGCACTTGTAGCGACTTGGAGAAATTCGGGTGGCTCCCGTTCATAAGGAAATTCGATGGTTATAACCCTATCGTGGCTCGACAATTTGCGTTATCATTCGATGGCTGCCGAGCCAAAATTGGGGATGTGCAACTGGAGATTAATGAACAATTTCTGAGCTCGGCAACCAGTCTGCCTGCTACAGGACAGAGGTGGTCGAAGAGTTGTAAATTGGAAGATGTCCCGTGGACATTGCTCTTCCAATATCGAATGGTGAAACCCTGCGACAAAGGATGGCCTGCAAAAATGTTAAAACATTGTTGGCACGACCTGCTAATGATAATCAAGCAATTCGTTACTTGCGAGGGCAGGTACGGGTTCGTTTTCTTGTTTCACCTTCGTCTATTGATGGTTTTTATGGGTTTTGAACTCAATATGCCACACTACCTTCATAGAAGTCTGTTTAAGATGGCTAAAAGGTTCAAACGCAGCCAGGTCGATACCAGTCTCTTCCATTTGGGGTTAATTAAAATGATTATCGTTTACGAGTTGGGGTTACGTCGTGACAGTTGGGGTGATTTTATCAGTCGTAATGGCTTTGAAGAGTCCAACCCACCACAGGTTGATAAGCCTATGGTGACCGAAAGCAAGCCTACCCCTGTGCCTTACAGTGTTTTTCTACCCAAACCTCTACCCGACCCACCTACGAACTTGCCCATGTCTGTGACCAAACAGGTCGAAATTGCTAAGCCTACTGTCAATCGGCCTAAAGCTAAAGCTAATGCTAATTCTAAAGGCAAGAAAAACGCTCGGTTAATCTCTCACATGGCGAGAAATAAACCTAAAACCCCTGCCAACTCTGAGCCTATCATGGTTAGAGAAGGTTCCGATTCGGAGATGGAACGTTTTCTCGCAAACGCGTATCCTTACTCAGAGGGTCTGTGTGAAAAACCTCCTTATGACTTTGTCAAGAAATTACCACCTTGTTTGCGGGATGATCCTAATTTCCCTGGCATTGAACCACCTCGTGGAACCCTCGATGATTCATCGAAACCCTCTGTTGCTCAATCGACTGTTCCACCATGCGATCAGTGTGGTTTATGGTTAGAGAGGTACTACCTAGACGTGCCGATGTTGCAATCCAGAATCCATGCTTTGGAAGACCAAGTGGCAAAACTCACCGGTCAGAACATCAAAGGGCAACCCACTCACAAAAAGCAGCGAACTACTGGTTCAATACTGTTCAAAAATGTCGAGTCGGCTACAACAATTGTCAATTCGAAATTGACATAGCCTCAGCAACCGCGCTGGTATAACTTTCACTCATTTATGTGGCGCATTCATAAACTCTGTGTACATTATTGACCTGCTCTACATAAACATGCACTGTTGTATATGATTTGATTTGTTAAATCAAATTTTGTTATCTTTTAGTTGGATTTGGTTTTGATTCTAGTAATCATATTCTGGATTTGATTGTTTAAAATTAGTTATGATTGAATGTTCTATTACATCTATTATAGGAAAGTCGTTTTACATTTCAAATTTTGAAACACGATCTATCTTTTGATTTGAATTGGTTAGTATGCACAGGATGATGAATTGCTCTATAATTGGCTTAGTCCCGATTTTGTTTGATTGCTGTCCAACTTATGGTTATTGATACTGTTGTCACACACAGCAATTGAAATCGATGGTGATTTTTGGTCATTACTGCTATGCATATTTCTTTCTGAGTATATCGTGACAGCCTTTCTCATATTTGATTACAATAGAATGAATATTATGCATAATCTACAGCTCGCCTATCTTTACTGTTGGTTGAAACGACATGAAATCTATGTGTATTGCTACAGCTGTAATTGATATCGATTGTAATTATGACTTCGATTCTGATTGTATTTGATTACTATTCTGGTCGATTATGGTTGGTGATTACGATTACATCGTATCCCATGTGACTCGAATCAATGTTTAATTTTGTTTGATACAAAACAGGCCTGTCAAAAGTTTGACCATGTTTTATGGTGACTAAAAACAGAGCATTTTGTACTCTGTTTTTTATTGAATTTTTTTGATATTGTTTAATCTAAATGATAATTTCACTTGAATTATTAGTAATTCGTTTTGATAATGAAAATAAAATTAAATTGGATTTGATTTTATTTGATTGAGATCTGGTCTTGTTTGTTATTTTGACTAGCTACAGAATCAGATGATTCTGTAGCTAAGTCTGAAAAGTCATTTTTTTATTGTTTTCTTAATAAAATATCCTTCTAATTTGATCTTTGTGTTCTATTGCAGGCAAATTTGAATTGGCAATAGATATGATGAGCAGTTAGGGGATGTTTTACAGATTCTACTTGCATTTTATTTCCTTAGTTTAGATGATTTTGGGATATCTCCCAGATTGTGTAAAACTATTTGAGATTATCCACAAGGAAGTTTTACCTTGTGAAGAAACCTATATATACTTATGATTTTTGTAATAATCATCATCCTCAGTTGTGGGAGAACAAGGATATGGAATTCTGTTACAGACTGGAGTAGAATTGATGTTTTTTCATAGCTTTTGCTTTTCAATATATCAACATTTTGTTTCAAGTTTTGTATATCACTTTGTTTATAGTTTATGATTACTTTTGCTATCTAAATCAAATGCAAATGATATAATTTTATTATTGTTATTCATATCTTGTTTCTTCCAAATCGATAAAAGACATAACAATTATTAATTCATTTTGTGGATGATAGCTTTGTCTTCTTCATAGATTGAATTGTTACATATAAGTTTTCTGCATAATAGGTTTCCCTTATTGCAGAGATTTATTATCAAAAGATTGTTATGATTTTATTTTATGTCTTGTTTGTCCTGTAAAACACTTCAAGGAGTAGCATAGCTGATCATTTACGAAAAGCTTAAGGACTAAATGGTGTGAATTTCTTCCTCCAACCAGCTTAAGAAGTCATCTTACACAGGGCAGACTTGGAGCGTTTCCAGGTCAACTAGTACATCGTTTACTGTTTTTATTAAGTAGTTTAATATAGATAGTAATCGTAATTAGATTTATATTAGATTGTTTAATTTCAGTAATTATATTAGATTGGTTAATTTCAGTAATGTCTATTTCTCCTTCATAAAACATAAAAATCAAAAAGAGATTCTTGGCTGTCTTAGGGCAGAATATACATGAGTTTTGCAGGTTTTAATCAAATTTGTAGGTTGTTCATAGTGTACATTTGTGAATAAGAAATATTGTAGCTGATAATTAGATAGTTGATTTGAGTTATTACAATAGTAATTAGTGGATTGTATAGAATAATTAGTATTTAGTTTATTAGTTCCTTTTCTTTGTTTTATTAGTTTCTAGTTTCCTCCATTTTAGTTAGTTCTTGTATTTAGTTATAGTTTAGTTTGTTTTATACACCTTTAGTTATATTTCTTAGCTCAGGTCATTTCTCTCTTTGGTTTTCATAGAAGAGCTTAGAGCGGACAACGGATCTGTTAAACTCGTCAGGGTGGTCCATTCCAAACGGCTTGGGTTATTTAGACAACCCCGGACCGGTTCCACTCTCCCAGTTGACGGACAGTCAATTTCGCCCGTCAACACTATGATAGGATATCTCTAAGGTAGTATGGAGGGATGTCTCGAGAAGCTCCTCATTGTATAACTATATACATATTATATGCCCAAATGAGGCTACTGAAATTCATTGTAGTTGTTACTGAATGTTATTGTTATTGTTGTTGAGAGAGCTATTGAAGGTTATGAAGAGTTGCAGAGAAATGTATGAGTCCATGTACATATTTTACTGAATGAATACAAGAAGAGAGGTACAAGAAAAGAGGTTTGATTCCATTTGTATGGTGTTGTGTTCATCTGAGTTATTGAGTACATTTGATGTTTCTTTATGTTCTCTGTGTGTTCTTTGTTTATGTATCTTTTATGCATGGATATGTTTATTATGGTTAAGTGTGGAAACCTTTGATGTTTCTATAAGTTTCATTTGTTTTCTCTTTTGAGATTCCCCATGCAAGGAGTGCATAGTACCCACAAGGAGTACATAGGCCGAGTCGAGAAAGACTTAGAATCTCAGGAGAGATAATGTGAATTTACAGTGGAAGTGCAAGGAGTGCACAATCATTTAGTTGAAGTGTAGAGAGTGCATAGTTGTTCAGAGGAGAGAAAATATTTGAGAAGACCTGTGCAAGGAGTGCATCAGGCCAACACTTTCTTTAAGTGTTGAAGAATTTTCAGAGGAGACGAACACACAGAGTGCATGAGGATATTTTCTTCAAAAATCTCTAAGTCTAAATTTTTTTCAGAAATCTCTAAGTCTGAAATTCATAAGAAGTTTCAGGGACACAAGAAGTGTGCTAGAGGTCTATAAACCTTGGAGGAAGAAATCTTAGAAGAGATAGTGAGTATGGAAGTTCCACAAGAGGGAATTAGAAAATTTCTAAGTCGAGATCTTTAAAGTATCAAAGGAGTGCACAGGAGGGTGCCAGAGACTCTATTTTCTTGTGCAGTCAAGATTAGGAAGGACAACGGTTAGAATATTCAAGGAGGAGAATATTTTCTTATTTAAAGTTTGAACGGTGGAGATGTATTCGGGAGGATATGGGGTCTTTTGTCACCCTTAGATCTAGAGAAGTAGCACGGCGTTGAAACCTGTAAGTCTTTAAGACTTTGTGCATTCAGAGAAGTTGTGGATCAAGTCCAAAAGGATGATTTATTGAGGATCAAGATCTACGGTCAAGATCCATTCGGGAGGTTGTAGGAGCGTAGACAACTATCGGATTAGGAGGAGTTGCACGCAGGTTAATCGTCGAATTCCTTGAGACTTTGTTCATTCGAAGAATTTTGCATGTGGAGAATTTGGGACCCCCGAAGTCCTGAAGGCCAGAGTGAATTGTGGCCATTCAAAAAGTGGGGACACATGTCAACAGATCGTGTACTCCGACTGATTAGTGTTTCAGCAAAAGTAGGAGTGGAGGACTCCCAAAGTCCTCAAGGCTGGAGTTAATCTGGGTCATCCATCATAAAGGACACGTGTCATCATATTATGCAGTCTAGAGGATAGATACTCGAGGAGAATAATGGAAAGAAGAGGTTGATCTCTTTGGAGTCCCAAAGTCTAGAGTAGATCTGGACCGTTGAGTTCAGAAAGGGTACGTGGCAACAGATCCAGAGGTTTGGTGCTCCAGAGAAAATGTAGCATGGTGTTGTGGAGACTCATGGAGGCCCGAATCCCTAGAGTTAATCCCAATCATCCATTGGAGAAGACACATGGTGAAATATCTCGCAGTCCAGGAATTAAACACTTCGGCGAAATCAAAGCATTGTGTAGATGAGGAGAAAGTCATTGAAATGAATCCTAGTCATCGATCTAAAAGGGGACACGTGGAGGGAGGATAACTTATTTGACGTTTTGATGTTGGTATATATAAAGTATTGTGTTGTTTGACGACCAATGGAAATCACCGAAGCCTGAAGGGAATTGATCTAGATCGTCCATTTGATCGAAGCTTGTGGACCGTCGATCTGAGACTCAGTGAAAGCGCTTTTCAATGATTCGAGAAGGTTGTGGAAAAAGGGCGTTGTGAAGAAATTGATAAATCCCTAAGACATAATCTAAGTTGACGATCTCTGTGTTCATTGTGAATCATTGATCTAGCCGCCTAGTGTTTGACAGGTCAGGGAATTTGTATTGGGAGATAAAGAGGGATAGAAAGGTCTCGAAGTCCCAATTTTTTTGGAGGAAGAAGCTTTGGCCCATGGCTTTGGACCTCAGTCTCTGGGGAGAATTTTTAAATGCTCGGGGACTCCAGAAAAGGAAACATTACACTTGGGAAGAAGGTTTTAAGGACTTGTGCATTAAGATTTTGGGATCGGAGGGAGCCTGTGAGATAATTTCATCTCTCGAATAGAACGATCCTAGAATGGGAGGTTGCACAGACCCTGTGAGAAGGTGGGGTCTAGATCAAGTGGTATCAGATCCATAATTTAAGCTTTGTTTGAAGAAAATTTGGGACCATGCCACCAAGAAGATGCGGGGACAAAACTGTAGCAAACCCAACCATGGAATAAGAAATGAGGCAACTCTGTGCAATATTAGATGCCATGGAGACAACGCAGAGAAGAGAACCTGATGCTGGTGACATTATAGAAAATGAGAGTGAAGAGATGGAAGTTGAAGGAGTTGCAGAAGAAGATATTTCAAATGAATGCTTGTTGAAAGTTGTTGCAAGAATGGGAGCCAAAGAAAAAATGGAAATCCCAATGTATGAAGGCAACTTGGATGTTGAAGAGCTATTGGATTGGATAATATCCCTAGACAAGTACTTCGATTATGAAGATATCGAAGATGAAAATAAGGTGAATCATGTTGTTACCAGACTAAAGGGACATGTAGTGCTAAGGTGGGATGAACTGCATGCTGACAGAAGGAGCAATGGTAAGAAAACGATAAAAAAAATTGGGATAGGATGGTAGCTAAATTGAAAGCTAAGTTCATACCCAAAGACTATCAAATCAATTTGTTCAAGAGATTGCAGAACTTGAGATAGAAGGGTTTGTCAGTGAAGGAATACACTGAGGAGTTTTACATATTGAACATCAGAGAAAGACATAGAGAGAGTGATGAGGAAAATGTTTCCAACTATATTAATGACATGAGATATGAAATCCAAGAGGAAATCAACATGATGACCATGAGAACGGTGGAATATGCTTATCAGTCAGCACTGAAAGTAGAGGAGAAGTTGGCCAGAAAATGAAGCCAACGAAACAGAGGAAAGTGTCCAAGTAGAGGAAAGGGAACTGTCTGATAGAAGTTCCACAAACCCAAACCTGAAATTGAGAAGATTCACAGTCATACAGAAAGAGGAAGAAACTATTTTTCTCAAGGAAGAGGAAGAGAAAGAGGTAGAGGAGGAGAAGTGAGATGATATGCCTGTGGAAAGACAAGGCATATGTCTTGGGAATGTCCCGAGAGGAAAAATAAAGAAGGAGGTGCAGAAGCTCACATTTTCGAAGCTAAAAGAAGAAATGTTGACGCATAAGCAATAGAAGATGGGTAATCCCTCATGATGAGGAAAATACTCTTAAAGCTAGAGAAATAAGCAAAAGAGCTAGTTCAGAGAAAAAATTTGTTCAGGACTACTTGCAAGACTAAGGATGGGATATGCAAGGTGATCATAGACAATGGGAGCCTTGATAATTTGGTATCCATAGAAATGGTGGAAAATATGGAGCTGGAGACAACTGCACATCTGAACCCATACAAGGTATCATGGTTGGAGAAAGGACACCAAGTCATGGTAAGTCAACAATGTAATGTTGAATTCAAAATAGGAGGTTATAAAGATGAGATTTTGTGTGATATAATACCCATGGATGTTTGTCATGTTCTGTTGGGAAGACCATGGCAATTTGACATAAATTTCATACATGATGGGCTAAACAATACTTACACCCTTAAGAAGAATGCTCGTACACACATGTTGCTACCAATGGAGGATAAGAAAGTGAAGGAAGAATCTATCCCAAGCATACTTCTCATGAGTGGGAAGGAACTCTTGAATGAAGTCAAGAAGGAACATGAGATGCAGTTTGTTGTGGCAAGAAATCTTAGAGTCATCCTTACAAGTACTTCTATGGATGATCTTCCTGTAGAGGTTCAATAATTGTTGGATAATTTTGTTGATATTGTGGTGGATGAGTTATCTCGCTCTTTTCCACCCATTAGGAATATTAGTCATCACATATTTCAAGAAGATATTTCAAGTGAGGTGTGATGCAAGTGGAGTAGCTATTGGTGTAGTCATAAGCCAAGACAATAAGCCTGTTGCTTATTTCAGTGAGAAGCTGAATGAAACTAAGAGAACATATTCTACATATGATAAAGAGTTTTATGTTGTAATAAAATCTCTGAAAAAGTGGAGGCACTATCTCATTCCAAAGGAGTTCTTCTTGTATAGTGATAATCAAGATTTACAATTCATAACCAGACAAGATAATTTGAACCAAAGATATGATAAATGGGTAGAATTTGTGCATAATTTTACTTTTTCTACCAAGCACATCAGTGGTAGCACTAACAAAGTTGTTGATTCTTTGAGTAAGATATTTTTGATTATGTAGGGATTTCAAGTGGAGACCTTAGGGTTTGAACACCTTAAGGAAATGTATCGTGAAGATACAGATTTCAAAGAGGCTTATGAAGCATGTGAGAAACCTTTTCTAATGGATATAATTCAGTGGATAGAGTATCTAATTCAAGATGGATTTTTATTCAAAGGAAGACAACTATGTATTCCAAAATGCTCAATGAGGGACAACCCGTTGAAAGAAAAAAACAATGGAGTATTGGTTGGACATTTAGGCCATGACAAGACTTATGAACAATTGAGTTATTCATACCATTGGATAGGTATGATATCTGATGTGAAGAAATTTGTGGACAAATGTAGAGTTTTCCAATATGCAAAAGGGAAGCAATAGAACACTGGTTTGTATCATCCATTGCCTATTAGACAGGCCATGGGATGCCATAAGTATGGATTTTGTGTTTGGATTTTGAAGAACACAGAGGGGGAGTGATTCCATATTTGTTGTGGTTAATAGATTTTAAAATATGGCACATTTCATACCATGCTAGAAAACCAGTGATGTTACTCACATAGAAAATTTATTTTTCAAGGAAATTGTGAGAATCCATAGCTTGCCTAGAAGTATAGTTTCATATAGAGATACCAAGTTTGTAGGACAATTTTGGAGAACCCTATGGAAAAGGTTGGGAACAAATTTGTCTTTTAGTTCAACATATCACCCTAAAAAATATGGAAAGACTGAGGTGGTAAATCGAAGCTTAGGGAATTTGATGAGAATTTTGGTCACTAAACATCATAACCAGTGGGATCAGATTATACCCTAGACATGTTTGCTTATAATGATTCTCCAAACAGAAGCACTGGAAAAAGTCCATTTCAAATAGTATATGGAATGCATCTGAGAGGAATTTCAGAGTTAAGGGATTTGAAACATGATGAGTTTAGAAGTGTAGGAGTAGAAGACTTTGCTACAGAGATCCAAAATCTTCATGATCAGACAAAGAGACAGTTGCAGGAGAGCAGTCATAAGTATAAAAACCAAGTTGATCAGAAAAGGAGAGAGATTCATTTCAAAGTTAGAGATCAAGTTTTAGCACACCTGAGGAAAGAGAGGTTCCCAAGGGGAACATATAAAAAATTGAATATGAAGAATATAGGACCATGTAAGATCCTTAGAAAGTTTGATGACGATGCATATGAGATTGAGCTTTCAAAGGATGTGGGAATATCACCCATATTCAATGTTGCAGACCTATACCCTTACATGATGAATGATACAGGAGGATCAAATGATCAAAAGGAGATTTAGTGGGAGAAGAATATGCCAACAATAGAAAATACATAGATGGAGACGATCATAGATCATAGGATTGGTAAGAATACCAGGAGGAAGACTTATTTTGAGTACCTGGTGAAGTGGAAGGGTCACCCAACAGAGGATGCTAGTTGGGTAAATGAATTTGATATTCAAAAGAATGGAAAAATAGTGCAGGATCTCATGGATAGTAGTCCATGAATATTTGGCCAGAGGAGTATGATGCAGGAGCATCGCCATACGCATTAAAGAGTCCAAGTGGAGGACAACTCAACAACCAACGCATGGATTTGAAGTTGTTTTTGAATTCCAAGGAGGAGCGCATCTTTCTATTTTGAAAAGATTGTAATTTAAAGTTGTTAAATATTTTGAGGCAAGAGCCATCACATAAGGCTGCCAAGGATTGTAATCTTTTTTATTATCAGATAAGGTTGTACAAATACTGAGTATCGACTCATATCTGAATGTAATCTCCATTCAATGTAATAGTCCTTAGTAGATGAATGAATTAACTATGATAGGATAGCTCTAAGATAGTCTAGAGAGAACGCTCGAGAAGCCCCTCGTTGTATAAATATATGTATTGTATGCCCAAATGAGGCCGTTGAAGGTCATTGTAGTTGTTTTTGAATGTTATTATTATTGTTGTTGAAAGAGATCTTGAAGCTTAAGAAGAGTTGCAAAGAAATGTATGAATATTCCATGTATATATTTTACTGAATGAATACAAGCAAAGAGGTTTGATTCCAATTGTATGGTGTTGTGTTCATATGAGTTATTGAGTACATGTGATGTTTCTTTATGTTCTTTGTGTGTTATATTTTTATGTATATTTTATGCATGAATATGTTTCTTCTGGTTAAGTGTGGAAACCTTTGATGTTTCTGTAAGTTTCGTTTGTTTCCTCTTCTGATATTCCTAGTGCAAGGAGTTCACAATGCCCGCAAGGAGTGTGTAGGTGAGTCGATATAGACTCAGAATCTTAGGAGAGATAGCATGAATTTACGGTGGAATTGAAAGGAGTGCATAGTCATTTAGTTGAAGTGTAGAGAATGCACATTTTTTCAGAGGAGAGCAAAGATTTGAGAAGACCCGTGAAAGGAGTGCATCGGGCCAACACTTTCTTTAAGTGTTGAAGAAGTTTCATAGGAGACGAACGCAAGGAGTGTGTGAGTATATTTTCTTCAAAAATCTCTGAGTCTAAACATAAATCTCTTAGTCTGAAATTCATCAAAAGTTTCGGGGAAGCAAGAAGTGTGCCAGAGGTCTATAAACCTTGGAGGAACAAAGCAAAGAAGAGATAGAAAGTATAGAAGTTCCACAGGAGGGAATTAGAAAATTTCTAAGTCTAGAGATTTAAAGTATCAGAGGAGAGCACAAGAGGGCATCAAAGACTCTATTTGTCTCGTGCAGTAAAACTCAAGAAGGATAGTGGTTATAATATTCAAGGAGGAGAATATTTTCTTATTTAAAGTTCAAATAATGGAGATATGTTTGGGAGGATCCACGGTCTTTTGTCACCCTTAGATATGGAGAAGTAGGGTGGGGTTTAGACCTGTAAGTATTTAAGACTTCATGCATTTGGAGAAGTTGTGGATCAAGTCCAAGAGGAGGAGTTATCGAGGATCAAGATCTATGGTCAAGATCCATTCAGGATATTTTAGGAGTGCGGACAATCTTCAGATCAGGAGGAGTTGCATGCGGGTTAATTGGCGAAGTCCTTCAGAATTTGTTCATTAGAAGAATTTGGCATGTGGAGAAGTTGGGACCCTCGAAGTCCCGAAGGCCGAAGTGAATCATGGTCTTTCAAAAAGCAGGGACACATGGAAGATTAGATTTTCGACGAAAGTAGGAGTGGAGGACTCCCAAAGTCCCGAAGGCCAGAGTTCATCCAGGCCTTCCATCGTAAAGGAAACGTGTCATCGAATCATGCAGTCTGGAGGATAGATACTTCGTGAGAATAGTGGAAAGAAGAGGTCGATCTCTAGAGTCCCGAAGTCCAAAGTAGATTTGGAATGTTGATTTCAGGAAGGGTACGTGGTAGTAGATCTAGAGGTCTGACACTCCAGAGAAAATGTAGAATGATGTTGTGGAGACTCGCGGAGGCTCGAAGCCCTAGAGTTAATCCCAACCATATGTTGGAGAGGACACATGGCGCAATATCCTACAGTTCAGGAAATTGACACTTCGGCGAAATCAAAGCATTGTGCAGATGAAGAGAAAGTCACTGAAAGGAATCATAGTCGTTGATCTAGGAGGGGACGCGTGGAGGCAGGAAAACTTATTCGACGTCGGGAGATATAAAGTGTTGTGTTTTTTAATGACCAACATAAATCGCTGAAGCCTGAAGGGAATTGATCTAGACCGTCTATTTGATCGAAGCTTGTGGACCGTAGATCTGAGACTCGGCGAAAGCGCTTTTCAGTGATCCAGGAAAGTTGTGGAAAAAGGATGTTGTGAAGAAATCGTCGAATCTCAAAGATATAATCTAAGCCATCAATATTCATGTTCATTGTGAACCATTGATACAACCACCTAGTGTTCAACAGTTCAAGGAATTTGTATTGGGATATAAAGAGAGATAGAAATGTCCTGAAGTCCCAAACTTTTCGGAGGAAGAAGCTTTGGGCCATGGTTTTGGCCCTCAGTGTCTAGGGAGGCTTTGTAAGCACTCGGGGACTCCCAAAAAGGAAAAATTACACTCATGACGAAGGTTTTAAGGACCCATGCATTAAGATTTTGGGCTCGGAGGGAACCTGTGAGCTAATTTAAGCTCTTGACTAGAAGGATTCTAGACCGGGAGGTCGCGCGGACCCTATGGGAGGGTGGGGTCTGCATAAATAATTCCCTGATGTCCCAAATTCCAGAGTCAATTTGGACCATTTTTTTTTGGGGACACGTGTCTACAAATTATCAATTGTTCAGAAGTTCGACAATCTAGAGGATTCTAGGTGGAAGGTGTTATGGCGTGAAAAGTCCCGAAGCCCTAAATCTCGGATTCCAAGAGTGGATCCAAGCCATTGGTTGTTGGAGGAGTGTGAGCCATAGATCACCTCTTCATAGTTTTTCATTTCAGAGATATTGTGCATTTGAGTCGTAGGAACTCCCTAAGCTTGGAGTTTGGGAGTTATTCTCAACCCTAGATCTCGATAGGGAGCATGGAGAGTGTCACAGGTAGAACTTTCGAAGCCTGAAGTTCTAGAGTGTCAGAGTCCTGAAGCTCTAGATAAGGGCCTTTCAGATAAGAGATTGGTCCTATCCCTCGGTCACATTTGATTTCCACCGAAGTAAAGGGTTTAGTGCCCGAAATTTGATTTAGAGGAAGAATGGGCTTAGAGATGTTGCCCATATGTTTTTCAAGACCTGCATAAGAAATCGAAGGGGCCTGTGAACATTAAGAGAGGACATAGTAGGGATCTGAGAGATAATTCAACTCCTTAGAAGAACGATCCTAGACCGAGAGGTTACGCAACCCCCCAGGAGGGGTGGGGGTTTGCATCAATTGGTACCATAGCTCAGAAAATATTTTTTCTGATACCATCTAGTGGTATCAGAGTTGATTTTTGTCTGCAGAGAACATGAAAAGGAGGAGAGGTAGAGTAATGATTCTCTCTGTGAAGAACTATTTTCAAGTATCCATTAGGTGAGAAGACAACCAAGTGGGATGAAGAGAAGGACCAATTGCATTCTTGGAGTAGAGGAGATCTTGTGGAGCTCTTAAAGTGAGAAGTTGGAGTATAACATCCAGAGAGAAAGGAGTTCTCAAGAGGAGGAGCGAGCACAAGGTTTGTGCCTACACTCAGTAGGAGTGTAAAATCTCAGAGAGAAGGTTCCAGCATGTGAACCAGAGGCCAAACGAGGAGAATATTGGTAGAGGTTGAAGATATCTCATAGCGAGAAAGTGGAAGCTCATAGAGGAGAGGAGAAAATGGATACTGAAGGCCATGAACAAGGTCCAAGAGGATACCGCGAGAATATGAGCAGAGAGGAGATGGATAAGGAGATTAAGGAGATGAGAGAAACACTCAATATATTGATGTTGCAATGACAGATCATGCAACAAGGAGAGCAAGGGAGTTGGAGGTATGAGTGGTGATTGAAGAGAAAGGTGAAGTGGCCTATCCAGCAGTTGATTTCCAGGAAGCAAAATATTTTTTTGAGGAGGTGGCCGAGGCAAGTGGAAAACATCAAGAGCTCATAGGAGAAGGTGGTTTACATATATGAACCGGAATATGGAGAGAGCCTCAGTGATGAGGAAGGGAGATCAGTTGGAGATATCACATATATCCAGGACGGAAATGAGAAGGGATCAGTTGAAGATCTCAAATACTTCCACGAGGGAAGAAAGGAAAATTGAGGTTTTCGGGTCGTCAAGGAAGAGATGAGATTGTCTGAGAGTCTTAGGAACTCGAAGAGGAGTTCATATCAACAAGGAGTGCTGACAGAAGAGAAGGAGGAGATGAGACTGTATGATAATATCAGGAACTCAGAGGAGATTTCATATTAGTAAGGAGTGCTGATAAGGGAGGAAATAGATCAGTAAGGAGTGTTTATAGAAAATAAAGAGGAAGAGGTAGGAGAGAAGCCTCATGATCATGAAGATTCATGTGGGGTTACAAACCATGTGAATGAAGATGATGAGAAGTTGAATACTTCAACTCTCGAGGAGGAGGATCAGAGGTGCATTCTGATCATTGGGGGAATCATCATATTCCTTCCAAGTATCACATTAGAGGCTATCACATGTTTTTCACATGAGGAGGTGATGCAGGAGGCATTCAAGGAAGAGACCATTGGGCCAAATATTTTTAAAACTAACAGTTTATGTGTAACTGGAGGTGCAGAAGAAGAAGGACAACCAACAGAGACTGTCATGAAGGAGGAGAAGGAGTAGATACTGAAATATTCCCAAGATATGAAAGAATAAGAGGCTCACACAGTTGTGAGCCAAAGGAATGATCAAGAGGAGAGTTCAGGTACCATACTCACAAAGTATGAGACAGAGTTGAAGATGCTGGAGGATTGGCTAGACAATATAGAGACATAGGAAAAATGCCAGAAGGAGACATTCATGTAGAATGGAGAAGAATTCCAGCATGAGGAGCAACTGGATGAAACTGGACTTACACCATCCCAAGGAGATGATAGAGAAACAAAGGAACTGGCAGGAATAAAAGTGTCAGAGGAGATAGCCGAGCGATAACTCAGAAATATTTACATAGAATTGGAGTCTACAGTGGAGTGGAAAGCCAATGCCACAGGTGATGAAGTTAGCATGGAAGATAAGGATGATCTACCCTTTGATCTATATGAAGAATTGGAAGCCCTGGGAGAAGGAGAAATAATCCATAGGAGGCTCATATTAACACACCCTACCCCTACATAATGTTTTAAGGGGTGGGACATCATAATTTGTTTTTCATAACTATCTCAAATCCCGATTTCGGGGTCTCCATTGACTACTGCTCTCCACGAGCTTTTTAACGGTCACCACCACACTGAAATATGAGTTCTAGTTCACAAGTTATTGCCTCCCAAATATCTTTGAATGTTATTTGTCAAGGGACACATGGCATCCACATCAAATATCTTTGAATGTTATTAGTCAAGGGACACATGGCATCCATGTGGATCCATCTCACACATATCACCCAAAATTCCCTAAACTCCTGGATCTCCCAGTGCTCCTATATTTACAGTGGAGATCCATCCAAAATTTAACGTGATGGCAGATCTTCCTCCTTATTAAGGCATATGCATAACTATAATTCGACATTCGACATTGAGTGCCTCTTTGTTTCTACAAATGAGACCTTCTGGAGTCTCGTACTCCCAAAGTCTCGTAAGCTTGCCACATGGCTCCAACCTTCAGGCCTTTTGGTATCTCTACGTTACTACACCCCAAATCCTCTGGAGTCTTGATGTCCCAGACTCCCGGTCACATCACCAACCAATTCTTCTAGGCGAGAACATACTAGAGGCTAAAACGTAGCAAGGGTCAAGGGTGGCACGTGCCTTCATTAGGGGGTGACATGTGTCATGCCCTAATAGGAATAATGGGTTTGCAAAACGTCTGTATCCTAGTGATACATGGTACCTTAGTTGTGGGTCCATGTCACCCTAAATGATGTCAGTGAGCCACATCAGCCCCATAAAAACAACCTTCTAACGTCCTTTAGATATCATGGTTGAGATATTTCCTCATAGATCCTTAGATCTGCCACTCCCATTGCTTCACAACTCCAGGCTTCAGAGCTTATAAATTCACCACATCTCGAATTCCCTAGAGGGCCAAGTCTGCGGACAATTGGATCTGGCACCATGTTTGTTTTACCTGTCAACGGTTGAGATTTACTTCACCGTTCACGACTTCAAGAGTCTTCACACTTTGGAGACTCTCAGATAAGTTCCTCCATAGTACCAAGTCTCCGGACTATAGGATCTCCTGCCATGTAGCCTTCTCATCCAACAACTCTAGTCCAATGAACCTTATTTGACAAGGGACAAGAGGGGGCCAAGTGTCACTCCATGACATGTCCTGGTTGGTTGGGAAGTTAAGAGGGGTTCTCAACAGAGTCCTTAGATCGACGATTTAGAAGGATCTGAGGATTGACGATCCACGTCACTTCATAAATTTGTCATTTAGGATTTTGGCATGTAACTTTAAGCTTCCTCCCAGAGCTCCAAACTCCGAACCATGCACAATCTATCACCACGTGCACCTAGCGTTCACAGTCAGGATTTACTCCATCTTGTAGAGCTTCATGGAAACTGACGCGTTCATGTGTTTACACTTTGATACCGCCAGATAACTAAACTTTTTCATAGTCAATGATCTGGACACACGTCCCTCTGCTCTCAATGGTCCAGATTAACTTTGTGACTATGAAATTCAGGAGTTTTGATGTTATACCACCCCCATTATCCCAAAGTGGGACTCCGCTGAAGTGCTTACTGCTACCCCCTCAATAGGTTCAATCTAACGGATGAGAGAAATTTCCAATGGATTCCCAGATCCATGGCCCTCATCAATTCACAACTCTGGCCTTCAGCTATTTTCGAGGGTTGTGAAGTTATATGTCCCGAAGATCTGAACTCCTAGATTTCCAAAGCTAGATTAGATTCAATCCTTTCAGTATTAGCGAGGGTTTCCAACCCTGGGTCATATGGGTCTTTTGAAAATTCTTAGGGGATACGCACTTAATTCTTTATCATGAATTTGTTAAGGTCATCGGTATGAGCCCTCGACCACGTAGGTGAAAGGTATAAAGTAAGTTCACTTCTCCCACATATTTTGAACTTCACATTCCCGCTAAGGTGGACTTGAGAAGTCAACATGACTTAAACATTTCAGTTAATCCTACCCCGACTCTTTGGCAGACTCACACCCCATAACTCTCTAACAACTAGGCATAGGTAAATAGAAGACCATGTAAATATAGTAGTTTACAGAAGAAAAAGAGCATTTCTAACAAATGTTCAAACATAGTAATACTTTAACCATAAACACATACATGCAATCATCACATCCATTGTATTACACAGATTATGAAAATACTTATCAAAAACTAGAAACGATGAAGTGACTACTGAAATGGGTGCATGTTTCCACCCAACCATAGACATAGATACTCCTGACAGATTTACTATTGGCCACCCCTGAGCTAAACCATGATGCTCTAAGAGAGATTCTTTCTCCTTGCTCAATGATAGTAAGGGAAGGAGGTTACTCTCCTCCTCCCACATGATCTTGGAAACCAATTTTTTCTATACCAAGCAAGGAGGTCTGCATGAGTACTTCCATATTCACTCATCAACCTCATTTATAAGATTATAGAAAAAGACTTGGACATGGATTCTTACAGCCAAAATGAGCTTGCTTCTCATTTTTCCTCTCAACTCCAGAGTTGAACAACACTCTCTTCTCTCTTGGAGATCATTTTCTCCACTCAGCTTCTTGAAGATCTGCCTCTGTCCCTCAAATTAATTCCTTTCTTTCCTTCCTCAACAAGGTTGCATGGGTCTAAATCCCCAACTCATGGCTAGGTCTGGAAGCCTTAAAAATGGGTACCCTACCCCATCTCGTCATTAACTCCTGAGGAGGGCCTTCTAACTACCCGCCTGATTGGTAATTCATTTTGGGGTCAGAGGACTGTTGAGCAATCACAACCAGTAAGGTACTGGTTTGGTGAGGGTCATCTCAACCATTCTTGGTTTGACTCACCATATCTCTCATATCATCCATGGTCTATCTTGGAAAAATCCCCCTTTTTTTTATCGGACTAATCGGTAGGTGCAGACACTAACAGATCTCCCTAGATCCACCTGGATCTAGAACAAAACAGGACATGACATGACTCTTTCCCTAAGTTATGACCATTGAATTAGATAGTAAGGAGGAACAAGTGACATACCTTTGTATCTCTTCCTAGGGTCTATGTTGCTCCCACTTCATTCCGGTGCTCTCATGAGGTCAAGACAAAGACAACACAAACCAACTAAAGTGAAGATAGAAAAATGTATTCAATCGTCAGCTTATGCATATGATCAAGGAATTACACAATAAAGTAAGAACGACTTTATGGGAAAAGGACATGTCGCTGTATCATATTAATCAAAAGTAGAAGATACAACCTGATCGCCTTGATGTTGCAAGCTTCCTTTCGGTGACTCTTGGTTCCAACACACACACTTTCTCCATCCTTGCATGAAGAAGATCCAATTGCTCTTGATAGACCTACTAGAGTCTCCAAGCTTCTGTTCAAGATGGGTTCTTCACACAATTCCTTCACCAATTATTCAATTAATCTTTCTTAACCTTTTCCATGAGAATCCTTTCAATATATAGGAGAGGATGAGATGGTTACATGGATGAGAATGATCCCACCAAATTAGGGAAACCAACAAAATGATAACCATTCGAATGCCAACCCATTTTATAGAAGATTGCCTTCTAGAACCCTCGAGACTTATTCCTTTTTCCAAGCTTGAGAACAAGTTCACACCCTAAGTATAGAGCATAGTGTGAGAATTTCTCACCCTAACTGAAGGTGGCCTGTGAGAATGGGTCATTCTCGTACCCTAGGCTATAAAAAACCTATGAACTCACTTTAAAAATATGTTTTCTGGAAGGAGATAAATGCCACTTTTCTTAGGAGAAAGTTCTTGTTGGGAGCCTGAGTACACCATTGTCAATACACCATCTAGATGACCAAAATCATGGGTAATAGAATGCCCCCCAAAGTATGAGGCCGGAATCAGTGACAACCGAAATACTTTGTAAATTGCGTGTGTGTGTCGGAAACCAGGAGCGCACTTAATCAGAACCTGCAAACAACCAAGCATTGACAGAATATCATACTAGTTCTGAGGTAGGCATTCCCATACTCAGATCACAGACTGATGACATCATAAACATAGGTCATGGCCACCAATCATAAACCGTGGATCCATACCGTCAAAATATCGCATAGCCACCAAGAATACATTGTGGATCCATGCAAGAAAATTCAAATTAAGACGACATAGCCATGATACATACAAAGTGGATCTATGTGTTAGCAAATTATACATACTCCATCGTAACCCGGACCAAAAATATGAGATCCAGGGTATTCAATCCTGTTACCTGAAAGTATGAATCTAACCATGTGATTACATGTGTCGAAGTCAAACATGGTAGAAATCACTTGATTACCGGTCATTGATGAAACCGTTAACAAGTGCGAGGGAAATCACCATTAATGTCAATGACCCCCAAGGTACACTAGTACAATCCAATGAATGTGAATAAATAAGTTGAGGTTGAACATCTGACGGAATCTCTCGATCAAGGGTCAATGATGAAAACCCACTGTCAAAAGCGAGGAAACCTACCATTGAGGCATGCAAATTCCAAGGTACCAAAGAATTTCTAAGTCTTGTTTCTGGATAATGAACTGGAGTCGACGGAACAAAACTCATCACAGGAGGGCCTTGATGTATCCCCCATCAATGACATGAAATGAGTAATAGATTTTGAAGGTGAAACAGAGTATGATGTAAGTTGGACTGGACACAGGGAAGGCTGACACGGAGAGAATGGACAACTGCAGATGGTCGACTCAATAGAGGTTTCAGATGAACTTCTCTTGAACATATGAATGACACGACCAATGATTTGGCAGCATTGACTAGAGACGACTTAGGATATGACCTTGTAGCAAATTGAATGAGAGACAAATGGATTTCCCAAACCAGCTTTAGATAACGAATAAGGGGGTGTCATGTTCAAGAACGACACTTATTGCCAATAATATGAATACGAAAACACATCCCTTTCCCAAATTTCCCCCCACCATTTCTGGTGAGTACCTTTTTATTTTTACGCAAGATTGAGGAGGATAACATATGCTTGTTGATGTAAGCTCATCCTTCGGATGAGTCCTTCGGAGTATGTTTAACGAACCCTAGGAAGGATTGGTTCGGTCCCATCACGGGCCTGTCGATGTTTGTTTAACGAGTCCAAAGATAGAAAACTCGAAGGTTTTTAATTATTATAGAGTCTGGAAAAACACTTAAAAGAGAACTCTCTCAGTTCCTTTTTCGTAAAATAGTCTGATGAGACCGAAAAAGAGATAAATTATCACCCAACAGACGCTTTCTTCAAATACTTTAATGAGCATGAAAAGAGCAAGGTCGCTCAGCAATCTTTTCATGTTTAGAGAGTCTGAAAAGAGCTTAAAGAGGACTCTAGGGAGGTTCCTTTTTCGTATAACCTTGTTGAGCCCGAAAAAGTGATAAAAGTGTGCTTGATCGCGTTCTCATGTATTTTCAAGCGTGAGAACGGACAAAGACCAAGCTCGAGGTTTTGTGCAAAAACCATAAAAAACAATTCAAACATGCGATGAAAAAGAGAGAAAATATATGTATCCCTATGTATGAACGTCGAGGTTGTTACGTATGCAAAAGTCACACTCATAAGGGTATTAGGAATTAGTCTTAATAAATAAAACAATTATAAAAACCAATAAAAAATGGTAAAAGTAAATATAAGTGGGTAAAAGTTCTTTTTACCATAGTCATTGTAACTTTGCCAATATTTTAGCCCAAAACCCCTATTTTGCCCTTGAATTTCGATGCTCTATTGTGGGAGGTACGAGCATCCATTAGACGAACCGTCTCTGGAAGTGAGGTAAGCTCCTTGTCCTCTATCTTTTCATGGTTCAATTTTTCACTTTCATTGGTAAAATTCATGTTTTTGGTTTGTTTTAGGGGTTAAATTTGCACTAAGTCATTCTCGCAGGCCAGCTACACGGGACCTGCGAGAATGCATCATTCTCACAGGTGGCCCCAAAGGCACCTGTGAGAACCTCTCACTGTGCCTAAAGGGAACCCGCGAGAACCGCAAAGTGAAAAATTTATTTGAATTTTGCTCAATGAAAAAGATACCAAGTCTTGAATAGAGTTGTTGACCTTCTTCTTATGTTTCTTATGCAGGCATTTGGCTATCACCATGGTTCTGGAATGGCGTGAAAGAGAGCATGAAGAATATGCTGCTATTGCCGGGAATAACCTGGGCACCATTTCCTCTTTGTGATACTGTGGTATCCTGAAATTCGTTCGTATCCTGGGTATGAGGGCCCAATTCAGGCTATTGGAGTACCGTGTGCATATGTGGGACGTGGACCAACAAGTTTTCCACGTAGGGGTCCACAAATTGTCCTTGGATATCGAGGACATTTGTTTCTTGATAGGACTGTCATGGTGTGGGTACCATGCTAACTTGACTGGTAGAAGAGGTGGTGGGCTTCCTATGAGTGAATATTGTCATTTGTACTATGTTCCAGAGGCAGAAAGGAGCAAAGGAAAGGTGGCCATTTGGGGGGTGAAGGATTTGACCCTTCACACTATTTTTTTCACCATTGCTCATATGGTTGGGAGTGTTTCTCCTCACATGGATCTCCAGAGCTACTTTCAATATGACATAGAGTGTACTGAGCCTCAGGTCTTTAACTGGGCAGACACAGTCCTTCGTAGCGTGAAGAGGCAGTTGACCAAATGCAGGAGAGGCAACCTGAAGAAATTTGGTTATGGGTCTTTTTTGGTGTCCTTCTTTCTTGAGAGGGTTCCCTTGCTGAGGTTGCAAGTTGAGTGGGGTCTACTGGCTTCAGAGGATCCAATAATGTTGAGGTGGTGTAACCTCATGGCCAGGCATGTAGCTAGACCAATCATCAAATACAATGATTCCTTCTTTGACTGGTTGCGAGCACAGATGCTGATGGTCGATGATTATGCCTATGCCGGGTTGGATTTCCGAGGAGATCCAGACTTGGCCTTGCCTGAGGGTGCTCAGTGGGGAGATCTTGGTAAGAAGTACACATTTTTTACATTTTAAATGTTTTTGTGAATTTTATCATATGCAAATGTTTTTATGTTCGTCCAAGGTCTAATTACAAAAATTCTTTTTTAATGACACAGACATGGGGCCTTATCGACCACCTGGTACTTCTCCTATTCAGTGATGAGGAGAGGTGGCTCTAGTGCCACGATGGGATGATGAAGATTATGAAGCGGTGGAACTGTTGGAAATGTTTAAACAGGTAGCATATGCTTGTCATTGATGGCAAGTACAGCAATGAAGATGGCATGGGTGCAGGAAGAATGTACAAAGGATTGTTGGCATGTTTTACAGGCAGCATAGACTTGTCATTGATGGCAAGTACAGTAGTGGAGATGATAGGATAAGAAGGATAAAAATCCCTTGGGGATTCAGACGTGAAAGCTCAGGAGGAACAACGTTGAAGAAAACGCGCGCAGCAAAGGCAAAGCTCAAAGTACAGGAATTTGCAAAAGAGAAGGAAGACAGAGATCCACAACCACAGGATCTCATTCAAATTTCCCAAAAGAACGAGGGCCGTCAGATCAGACAGAAGTTGTACGAGGTTTACCATCGGGAAAATCCAAGGTGAAATCCCGACATAATCAAGACCGTCTATTTGGAAGGATGCGTGGTAGCGATCGGGCGCCACCGGGAGAAGCTCGATAGGAGGACAAGTCTCAGCCGTCAGATCCGAGCGCAGGCACCCGACCACCGTTGGATCAATGAGAACCTGCAAGGTCTTTAAAGGGAGTGAAGGTTTGGCTACGGTCATGAGGATAATGGTCATATGGACCAGGAGCGTAGTCATCGGAGTTTCAAGGATCACGAGTTGGATATGTCAAAGTTCCTTGACAACGAAAACCCCAAAATCGCGATACGATCTCAACCGTTAAATCAAGAATTAGATCTGGTCCATTGATTTCCTTCATCGGAGAATCGGGGATCACGATTTCAATATGCAAAGAACACTTGACAACGAAAACCCCAAAATCGTGATATGCGATTTCACGAGTTAATCACATTCGTTGGATAACAAGTGATCTAGACCGTCGATCCAACACATGTCAATAGACCACGTCAGATAGGGACACGTGGCACATCCAGGTAATGACAGGTGTCAGGCAGATTCAACACTTCAGGCTCATGCAATTCAGGAATCAGAGTGACACGTGGCAGGATCTAACACGTGTCAAACCACGTGTGATGTCAGCAGAGGCATCGACGATCGAGACTTTGATATGTCAAGAACACACTGCAACAGAAACTCTGAAATTGCGATATGCGATTTTGCGATGTAATCTGAGCCGTCGAGCTAGAAGTGATATGGACCGTTGAATCTCTGCATGGAGTTTCGGGGATCGGGAATCGAAACTTTGCAATGTCAAAATCTCTTGACAACGAGAAACCCAAAATCGCGATGTGCGATTTCACGATTCAATCATAACCATTGAATCCAAAATGCATCTGGACCGTTGATTCTCCTCATCGGAGTTTCGGGGATCGGGATTTCATAATTCAAAGAACAATGAACATGAAGAACGCTGAAATCCCGATAGAGAGACATAAGGTTGTGGTCACGAAGTGAAGGTCACGTTGACCGGGAGCTAAGCTCAGAAGGTCCAGTGTATGAAAGGATCCATCGGGAATCGGAGAATCGCGAGTCTGGAGGACTTGTGATTTTTGACATCGCAGATGCCGAAATTGCGATGAGTGAAATCTCGATTTGATCTGAATCGTTGGATCAAGTAGTGATCGGAGGGTTGTTGTTCTTCCTCACACATTAACGCTTCAGTTATGAATCAGTTAAGAGAAACAGACTGATGATGAAAAATAAGTTAGCGTTTCAGTGGCAAAGACAGGTGTTCTTGTTATTGGCTGAGAAAAGGCGAAGTGAAACCGTCGGTGAAGGGGTGTAAAAGAAAATGAGACAGACTGTGCATGGAGAGTGATTCTAGAAGAAAAAGAGCTTGTAATTGAAACAGAAAGGATGAGCTCGACTGTTACAGAGAAGACGAAGAGTATCAACTGCCATAGAGGCTTAGGAATCTCAGCATAACACCCAGTGATGCTGAACGCATGTGAAATGGGCCAGAGAAGCTGAAGAGTTACTATGAGTATCAGGAAGAGCACTCGAGAAGTGGAGGATATGGGCACAGTGTGAGCATACAGAGGATATACACACATTGCATGCACAAGGTGCATAGAAACTATAATTACACAGTGCAGAGAAGAGATGAGGTTGTTGTTGCCATTGCTGCTTGGAGTTGTTGTGGTCGTTGTGTAGAAAGATTGAAGTTAGAGCAAGGAGGCAGAGCACAGGAGTAGAAATACACAGCAGAGGAAGGTTGCATGAAAGGGACATGGTGCAGAGAGTATAAATGGAGAAGAACAGAAATTGCAAGGTGGGTGCAGAAGACACTGATGCAGACAGGGTAGAGTAGTGCAACAGAACAACGACAAGACTGGTAAGCCATTGAATAACTTAATTGCGCTGTAATGAGTTTAAGTTACGAAGATTAATATTTGAGGGTGGTTGGGAGGTGCTCGGGAGGACTGTTGTCCTCAGAGGTTCAAGTGGGTGCTTGAACACAGGGAGTTGTAGCTTCCATCTGGTTGCAGCCAGAGAAA
>ML801150.1:477091-496275 GCA_009831015.1 Picea engelmannii
GTTGTAGCCTCATTATGAGTTGGTGCTCATATGTATGATAATGTAAAGAATGTAACTATTACTTATCATATAAAGAAAAGAGGTTTTTACCCTGTATGGGTTTCCTCAGGAAATATCTATCTCTGTGTTTCTCATATATGTGATTGATGCTGAATGAGTAATTGTTTATTTCCCTGCATTATTGTGATCATCATTTAGTGTTTCAGCAAAGAGTTTAAAAGAAGCATAATTGTTTAAGCACGGTAACAACTGATTCACCCCCCCCTCTCAGTTGTCCAACAGGAACAAAACCTGGAGGGTTTGACAATAGACATTCCAGACATGCCTCTTGGAGAGGTTCCACGATGTTATCAGCGTCATACAGTAGGGGTGTCAGATTCTATTGGTCGACTGCTTCGTAGGGTTTCCCAAGTAGTCGTGTGTTACTTTGAACGTCATCCATGATGTCACTTTGTAGAAGCTATGAGCTTCAGATTTTGAAATTTTTGTTCTCAGATAGAACCTTTTTGTAAAAAACGTTTTGATCGTTATATATACAGATGGTTTCTACCAGCCTATCTTGTGTTGATACTTGTGATGTGATTGATTTATAAATGACCCAAATGTCTATCTAATACATAGTTATCTAATGCATCAGTTAATGTATTTAGAAATCTAGGAATATGTTGATATTCAATATAATCAAAATAATGTTCCAAGAGGTGAATTTGAAAATACACATGTAACAAAGTAGGACCTCGAATAGCATAGACATTACTTAATTGTAGTACTATGAGCTGCGAATCGAGTCACACAACCAAGCGACGAATATCGAGCGAGATAGCATCAATAAATAATTTGATAATGGAACTATACTCTGCAATATTGTTGGTCGTGCAGCCGAGGCACACACCTCGTAGAGTGACAAGTTTGTTTGTAGGGGCGTAAATTGCCCACGCAACAGAAGCAAGGTTTTGAGTACTACGGCTAGTGACATCAACGAAGCCAATGTGGGGTAGTGAAGACTCCGACATCTGGAAATCAAACACAATGTCACATAAGGGCAGAGACCAGATAATGACAAAAGCAAACTACAGTAACACACAATAAGTATGATATAATAAAAATACAAGTACTCGTGCACAGGTGATCTTATGCATAGTACTTCTTCAAGTACAACCCATTTCTAGGTTCACTCAAAGGGATACCATCATAATCTACTAACTCGTAAGCTCCTTTTTCCAAAACTCATCTAATGATATATGGACCTCGCCACATGGCTTCAAATTTTCCATCTCCTAGCATATCTCGATCTTGTTCATAGAGGAGAAACAGATCTCCTTCGGAGAAAACGTGAGGCTTGACATGTTTTTCGTATTGGGCCTTGACACGTTTCTTCTGGGCTTCAGTGACTAGGGTAGCATCACGTTGAGTTTCATATAATTGCATAAGATACAATAGACGTTCTTCCTCAGCAGAAGTGTTTGGTAGGAGTTCAACAACTATTTTTAAAGAGGGTATCTCGCATTCAATCGGGAGAATGGCTTCCAAACCATAGACTAACCGGAAAGGTGTAAACCTAGTAACGGACTTAACGGATGTCCTGTAAGCCCACAATGTTGAAAACAACATTGTGTCCCAACTTGTTTTGTGAATCCCTATCATTCGTCAGAGCATAGTTATGAGAACTTTGTTAATCGCTTTGACTTGGCCATTGTCTTGTGGGTAATAGGGCATTGAGTTTTCATGGTGAAGACCAAACTTTTCACTGAGTTCGAACATCATGAAGTTTCTAAAGTGGCTACCATGATCAGTGATGATAGCCTGAGGAACACCAAAACGAGCTATGATGTGATTGAAAATGAATAATGTTGCGGTCTTTCCAGTATTGTCAAATGTCAACATCGCCTCGGCCCATTTCGTAAAACAATCTACGGCTACGATAATGTATCCATGCCCCCCAGCCGAGTGGGGGTGACATGTCATGAAATCAATGCCCTATTTCGCAAAGGGACCAACGGAGACCACAGGGTGAAGAGGAGCAGGATGTGACCATATCTTATGATTATAGGTCTGGCAAGCGTGGCATTTTTGGATGACGATTATGAAATCGCTAAATAAAGAAGGCCAAAAATACCCTGCTCGTAAGATCTTCTGGGCAGTAGCATACCCGGACATATGACCACCACAGGCTCCAGAATGGCAGTCATTTAAGGCTTTCTCGTCTTCATTGAATGTGAGGCAACGTCGAAAAATTGAGTCAATCCCATGACGATAGAGAGTATCCCCGAGGATAATATATTGATGGGCTTGGTAGCGTATTCGACACCGGTCAGTACTGGACAAATTGGGCTGGAAAGTCTAGGTTTGGAGATATATGATAATATCTCCATACCAAAGATCATCGGAACTAATGAGGAAAAGGGATTCATCAAGTAATGAATCGGATGCTACATTTTTCGTTTCATAGTAGGGAAAGTCGCATTTCAACTCGGAAAACACTAAGGACTTCTTAAACTTGGCTCGTTCGAATTCCAAGTCAAACTCCTGGAGTATCACAATCCATTTGGAGTATTTTCCCCCTAGAAATTGACGTGTGAGAATGTGTTGGATAGGGTTGCAGTTAGAAATAACTATAGTCTTGCGAGAGAGGATATAGTGCCAGAAACATTGAACTGCTTGGACGGCTTCCAAGGCCAGTTTTTCGACATGTAGATACTTGGTTTCAGTAGGTGTTAGACTTTGACTCAAGTAATAGATAACATGTTCATCATGAGAATCATCCTCTTGGATGAGAACCATAGCAATGGTGTAATCCAAGGCTGCGAGGTAGAGGATATAATCATGACTGTAATCGGGGGGGAAGAGAAGCAGATCACGTGTCAGGGACAGTTTCAAAGTTTTGAAGGCTTTTTTTGTGAGGGTACCCCATACGAACTCAGACCCCTTTTTTGAGGAGTTGCGTAAATCCACGAGTTATCTCGACATAGTTCGGGATGAAACGACGGAGAAAGTTTGCTTTCCCTTGCAAGATTTGTAACTGGCGAAGTGTAGAAGGAGGAGGGAGATTAAGGATCCCCTCAACCTTTAAAGGATATACCCTAATCCCTTGATGTGAAACAATAAAGCCTAGAAGTTGGCCGGATTCCATGCAGAAAATGCACTTGTGAGGATTCAAGCATATATGGTAAAACCGACAACGGATGAAAATGGCTCGGAGGTGGATTGGATGATCGACTCGATGCATGGAATGAGCAGGTAAGTTGTCAAGATATGGTTGCACGATGTGCTTGATATCATGGAAGGCATAAGACATAGCGCGTTTAAAAGTTGCGCCATCGTTCTTGAGACCGAAAGGGAGTTTCCGATAGGCGAAAGTGCCCCAAGGACAAATAAAAGTAGTCTTGTGTTGGTCCTCGGGAGAAATATTGATTTGATTATATCCGGAGAAACCATCCATCAAAAAGAAGATTTTGCTTCCGGTGCAATTGTCGATAATCTGATCGACGAAGGGGGTAGGAAAGTTGTCCTTGGGACAAGCTTTGTTAATATCCATATAATCAATGCATATGCAAATTGTGCCTTGTTTCTTGTCAATCGGGACAAGATTGGAAACCCAGTCATTGAGGGCCACCGGGTAAATAAAGCCGACTTTGAGAAGTTTCTCGACTTCAAGCTTGATAGTAGCCGCTTTACGTGGGTCAACTGGACGAAGGCGTTTCCGGATGGGTTTAGCATCTGGGTATGTCTTGATCTCATGTATCACAATGTCGGGGTCAATACCCGGAATTTCTTCGTAGCTCCAGGCGAAGACGTCACAAAATTATTTGAAAAGTGACTTGTAGGTGACAATTTCTTCAGGGGAACACGAAGCTCCGATATGCACATTTTCGACAATTCCAGGTTTGATGGATATGTCGAGGGGAATAGTGAGTGAGATATTGCTTAAGTTCCCTTTGGAAAACACATCATGTGTGGACTCGGGAACGGTTGAAATGACGACAAAAGTCGACGGGGTCGAGATCCATTGGTAGTTCTCGATGGTATGTTTCTCCAGGAAGAGGATGGAATAGTGATGTCCATTGTCCCAAGGGGTGTCTTCCATGATAGACATGATCATCTCGTCTGTGGGAAAAATGACACGGAAAGGATCTAGAGATAACTCACCAAGAGAGGGGGGATAAGGGGTTTCCAATTGAATGGCCTGATAGGGAGATTCGACTGGACTTAAAGGCATTTCATTGTTGTAATGAAGATGATCACCAGGTTCAGGTACCATCCATGGGTCGTGAGACACAGGGGTTTTGTGAATCAAGGTGGAGATCATGTTGATTGAAGCAATGGACGAGTGTGGAACATCGGGCAGTGGAATGGGGAACGCACCCATTAATGAAGAGTCTTTGAGAAGACCTACACCGACGTTCTCATAACCCAGTGGGGTTTAGTGATGAACAGTATGTTGCCAGTACGCGTATCTGAATTAAATAAGGCTAATTGGTTGACGGTAATGACCTTTCCTTGATGTGGTAAACGTACAACACGAAAAAGAGTCGACACAACTGTGCGCATGGAATCGATCCAACTACGAGCAAGCAGAAGATTGTAATCAAGAGGAGCATCAAATACTTCCACTTCGACTTGGACCATTTTTCCTTCTAGCATGATTGGCAACAAAGGAAGGACATCGTAGGGATTAAAACTGGAGCCATTGAAGGATTTGAGAGTGTTATGGGATTCATTCAAACAGGGAGAGCCGATGGCTTTCCAGCAGGTAACAGACATGACACACGTCGAGGCACCCTCATTGATAACGGTTCGACAAATGTTTTTGTCGGAGACAATCACTTGGATTTGGAATGCGAGTTGAGGGGGTAACCTTGGAATTTGATCTTCCAAGTCAAAAACCATTAAATTCGTGTCCGTCGGGTCGATTCCACAGATATCTTTCAACAGTGACTTTCATTGTGTAGGACAACTTTGAAGTACTTTGAGGGCCGACATCACAGAAGGTGCTTGGGCCAAATATTTAACAATGTTGTAGTTCTGGGCAGCACGAGCATGAGGATTGAAAGCCGATTTCCGAACAAAACCCTTTGGAGGGGCTCGAAGAACTATTTCAAGGCTCGGTCATTCGAGATGAAGAGGACCGTTAGTAGGTGGAGTCATAGGAGAGGGTTGTACCAATGAAGGAGGTGGATCATCAACCTTCTCTTTAGAGGGAGAATAATCTTTGGCTCGAGTGGTGAGTGCAATGTCATTCTTCTTTGAATCGCCAGTACACATTAATACATAGGACGTAGTAGAAGGGGAGGGTTGGTCATTAATGACCAATTGGGCCTGTTGTTGAGAGGGGAAGGGTTGGGACAAAACGGTTGGAGTGGGTGGTTTCGGGGCCCCTTGAAGGAACTTAGTGACCTCGGCGTGTCGTGGACAATCCTTCGTGTAGTGATCGTCACCACAGATAAGACAAGGGTATTGAGGTTTGTGCTTATCCCTATCGTCAATAGGTGGAGTTTTGGTTCTCTCTTCTTGAGGATTATTTTTGTCCTCCTTATTCTTACCCTTTCCCTTTCGAGATTTTTTTTTACCGGCTGGGGTAGATTGAACTGCATTTACCTCAGAAGTCTTGCCGGTGGGAGGGGTAGGAGACATAGCATTTTGAACATTAGAAGAAGCGGGTTTGGGGTTGGTGCTTGTGGTGGAATGTGGTTGGGCATGGAAAGTGCCAATCACACCGTCGGTTGCATGAGGGGCAGCTGGAGTAGTTGAAGTGGAGGAAGTGGAAGGATGAGGTGCATCAAGGAGTAAGTCGTAAAGAGTACCCGTTTGTGAGTAAACGAGGTCAAGATATTGAGCACGACTTATGGCATGTTCTTCTATGACAACTCCACCCATGGCGATGTCATGAGCGATGTTGTTCAAAAATGATTTTGTGAACCACTCTGTCAGCAACTGATCGGGAAGTTTGAGTTTGATGAGACGTCATCTCCGTCACCATTCATGAATGTGATCAGATATATGAGTGGCTTTGGTTTGTTTGAAAGAACTCAAAATCTTGGTCCCCATTTCATAATGGATCGGTAACTTGTAGTGGGTGAGGAAGGCCATAGCTAGGGTGTTGAAGTTGGTGAAGAAAACTCATGGTAATTATATATACCACTTCACAGTAGAATCTGTGAGAGTTCTTTGAAAAAGACATAATCGGATAGAGTCATCCATCAAGGAGTTAGATGAGCATCAGAGATGAAAATTCATGACATGATTGTTCGGGTCCTCTCCCGCTTTGCCATCAAATTTAGGGATGTCGGATGGTAGCTTGGCTGGTATAGCGGGCCATTGGGGAGAGTGACGGATTGGATCATTTAAAATCCTCAACAGATCTAGGAGATCCAAAGTGGCCAAGAAGGGTAAATGTCTATTCACATGCGGGTACTGGTGGCTTTGGGGAGGGAGTCCCATCGACAAACCAGTGGGATCATAAGCAGTCTACATATAATTTGAAGACCCAGGCAGATTCAGTGGTTGTTGTGGAGGAAAGTAGCTCATGGGATTGTATCCTTGAACAAGGACGTGAGTTTGAGCATTCGAGCCCCAAATAGGATTGGACGTACCTAAATATGGTTGGCCTATACTAGGGGGTATAATGGATGTAGCTAGGAACTTTTGTGCCCCAGTCGATTGAGGATTATGTTGTATCAGATGGTTCCAATACTGAGCCAAGGATGGAGGTATGTTTTGTCCGTAAAGTGGGGTCGGTGGGGGTTGTCCTCCAATCGGGGGTTGTGTTCCAATTGTAATTTGCATTCCAATAGGAATTTTCCCTACAAGGGAGGGTTGAGTCAAACCTCCTTGGTGAAATTTTCCACCAATAGGAATCTCGTAATTTAGTGTGAACGATGGAATAGTGTCGTTGATAGAGGATGAGAAAGGTCCTCCAAAAGGGGGTTGAGGAAGTGTCGGAATGAAGCCGGGAGGAGAGTGCCCAGAAGAAGAGGGACCACCAAGAGTTCCAGATGGGGTTTGCGTAGGAGTGGGAATAGAAGCATTCAACGCATGGTATCTGAGTGGAAGAGTCGGGGTGACACTGGGCGAGAGAAGTGTGTCGATGGGGCCTTGACTAGCCACTATAATCCTGGTGTGAATACTCGTAGTGTCTGTGTAATGGACCATTTCTATAGGGACGGTCAAGATGTGGTTAGCTCGCGGAGTGTATGTACCAAGAAAATAATAAGCAGTAGTAAAAGGTACTGTGTTGGGTCAGAGGTTTCGGGGAATGTAGGTGAGATGGTGATTTCAATGCCTGATCTTGCACCAAAGAGGTCCCGTCTAAAAATTCCAGCAGACCAAAAAGGATCTTGCCCTCAGGTCCTAGAAAGGGTCCAATCAGTGATCTAGAAGACACAAAAACTAAGTCTCTGGAAGAATTCACTCGCATAATACATCTCTCATAATCGGGGTGAAGTCAAAAGTCCTCTCGAGAATTGGTAATTCGAAAACGTTCTAGAGAGTCAGTTCTTTCCACTTATGGAGTGGTGACGTCTTGGACTTCACTCTGTTGAGGGGAGTCCTAAGGTGAGCTTGTAGGTAGGGGTTGAGAACCTTCCAGGTTTTCTAGAGGTAAGCCCTTCATTCTACGTGAATGACATGGAGGGTCTATTGTGAACGAGTTACAAACTTGTGAAAAAAGTCCTATGGCTAACTTGGGTAAATAAACAACACACGCTAGTAAACAAAATCTAGGAAACAATACCAAGAAAAAAAGACCTTCTAATTCTGAAGTCACTAGTTGGTGATGAAATCCAACAGCGCAACAACGAGACAAGAAGGGGTTGGGCTAGGGTGGAAAATTTACGTTGACGACCTACTTAACAGAATTACACCTTGGTGCAAGCTCCCACACATAATCGTGGGTATACCCTCCAAGGAGCCTGAGTGAGTTTGGCCAACGTCGATTCTAGGTACCGTGAAGACTTGCCCCTTCACAGTCACCTTGTGTATGACCCAAAAAAGATAGGCCACTAAGGTTACCACCGACAACAATAAATCATGGGGGGATAGTCGACAGTCTGATCCACACGCAAGGGTAGGGTATCTAGCCTGAAATCAACTCGAGAGGATTCCACTCATCATTGTGGGTATACATCTAAGTGACCCCCGTAATACGTGCAATCTCTACACCGATATCAACAAAGAAGGGTGAGTAACTCTGTCAATATCAATGCGACCTCGTGTTTGACCCTTGTGTGAGAAGGGCTTCCCAGGAAGGAATGTTGTAAATGGAATTTTGACACTCCTTAACACAATATGTTATTTTGTGTTTTGTGCTTTGGAGAGTGTAACTCTCTGCCTATTCCAAAGTGCTAGCCTAGCTAATTGTTGGTGTAAGAGAGTCCTAGAAAAGAGTGACTAGTTAAATTTTAAAAATTGCGCAATATTTTTAAGGGATGTTGTTACTCAAAGGAAACGGAGGTGAAACCGATGTTGTGTGAGACTCTGACCCAACAATGCATAGATAGGAATGAAATATATCAATTTTTGTTCGATGAATCCTATGTATGGGAGGGAAAGAGAAGTGTTCCGGAACAATCTTGAACTACGACACACAATCTTCTTTAAAATGCAATCTCAATGAATCACACAATAATGACAATTCTCTATTTGTTCTTTTTCAACAATTGATTTTCAATATTTTCAAAATGAAAATGATTTTAAAAGAAAAATGTTTTTTACTTTTCAAAAATGATCTACACCATGGTGGTGAAAGTGAGGAAAACCAATAACTAATGAAAAAGAAATAAACAAAACCCAAACCAATCTTTCAATGGAGACAAAAAAGACAAGCAGACAAAACTAGTCTTTTCAATTGCATGAGAACAATGATCTTCCAAATAATGAGAAAATGAGAAAGACAAAGACTCCCAACTTTCAAACCGATCACCGGCTCCCAACCAAACAAGTACTCAGATTCTAGGATCAGAGAGTATATCCTTGCTAAGAAAAGTCAAGAGATGAGAGTTGAGAAAAAGATGGACATGAAGAGCCTTTGATTTCCGAAGACTGATCATGCACAAAATCCAAAGTCAAGAAAACAATCAACTAGTGGTCCAAGAAGTTATTTTCAGACACATATACAGATCTGGGCATCTGAGCATTCAAAAACCTTAAATCTAAAAATTTTAAAAGAGGGTTTGCAGGCTATCAGTAATACACAGTGCGAGAATGGAGCATTCTCACAGGCTATATTTGAGCAAGGTGCGAGAAACTCGCATTGGACTTAAAGTAAGAGTGCAAACTCAAGGTGTGCACTGTGGGGTTCAGTGCGAGAAGGCATGAAACTAGGAAAAAATTTGGAAAAAGACAAAACTTTTGAAGGGACTTCTGGACCCAGGGAGTCTATTAGGGTGTCTTGAAGACTCAGAGATTGATAGAAATGAAGAAATGTAAGGCAAGAGAAAATGGCCAAGGAAAAACACAAAAAACCACTAAAAAATGGGTTACATCCCCAGTGGAGTTGCCATTTTTGTTATCAGACTAATCGGTAGGTGCGGACATTAACAAATCTCTCTAGATCCACTTGGATCTAGAACAAAATAGGACAGGACATGACTCTTTCCCTAAGTTATGACCATTGAATTAGCTAGTAAGGAGGAACAAGTGACATACCTTTGTATCTCTTCCTAGGGTCTCTGTTGCTCCTGCTTCACTCCGGTGCTCTCGTGAGGTGAAGACCAAGACAACACAAACCAACCAAAGTGAAGATCGCAAAATGTATTCAATCATCAGCTTATGCATATGATCAAGGAATTACACAATAAAGTAAGAATGACTTTATGGGAAAAGGACATGTCACTGTATCATATTAATCGAAAGTAGAAGATACAACCTGATCGCCTTGATGTCGCAAGATGCCTTTCAGTGACTCTTGGTTCCAACACACACACTTGCTCTGTCCTTGCATGAAGAAGATCCAATTCCTCTTGATAGACCTACTAGAGTCTCCAAGCTTCTGTTCAAGCTGGGTTCTTCACGCAATTCCTTCACCAATTCTTAAATTAATCTTGCTTAACCTTTTCCATGAGAATCATTTCAATATATAGGAGAGGATGAGATGGTTACATGGATGAGAATGATCCCACCAAATCAAGGAAACCAGTAAAATGATAACCATTCGAATGCCAACCCATTTTCTAAAAGATTCCCTTCTAGAACCCTCGAGACTTCTTCCTTTTTCCAATCTTGAGAACAAGTTCTCACCCTAAGTATAGAGCACAGTGCGAGAAGTTCGCACCCTAGTTGAAGGTGGCCTGCAAGAATGAGTCATTCTCGCACCCTAGGCTATAAATAGCCTGCGAATTCACTTTAAAAATATGTTTTCTAGAAGGAGCTAAATGCCACTTTTCTCAGGAGAAAGTTCTTGTTGGGAGCCTGAGTACACCATTGTCAATACACCATCTAGATGACCAAAATCATGGGTAACACCTTTCACGAGTTATGCAACACTTATCCATTTTATATTAATAATAGAAAATACATACATTGACCCTTTCATATGAAGGTTCATCAAATCAAACATTCACACATATCTAGTCAGCCATAGTCACTTGGCCAATTATATTTATATTTACAAAATGGGGAAAACAGGGGTATTACAATCCCCTCCCCCTTAAAGGAACATCATCCTCGGTTTTCTATCTGTCGATGTGATATATATGTACATAAGTAAAAAAAATGGATATGCATATTTCATGGCATCCTCCATTTCCCATGTAGCCTCATCTGGGCCAAAGTGTTTTCATTGCACCTTGACCTGTGCAATGGTTCTATTCTTGAGTGGGGTTTCCTTCCTGTATATTATGCATTGAGGTTATGGCAAGAATTATCCACTAGTTTCCACATAAATCACTGATCTATATGGATATCGGTGGCCAACCACCTTTTCCAACTGACTCAAAATAGTTTTCTGACAATTTTGGCAATTTACTATTTTTAGCAGTTTTAACTTCTCGGGCCATTTTGAGGGCCTAAATGAAGGTTTTTCGGGATAGATCTCCTCAATTATTTCCAAAATTATTATTTATCCCCTAAAATGAATCTCCTTGATGATACCTTTCCAACAGGCTATCACACACCTAAAACAGAGATCGTATGCAAAAGTTACGACCCTGGGAAGTTGATGTACTAACTTACCCAAACGGGGCCCACATGACTTTTGGCGCTTCATCTCCTAGGGTTAGGTTTTTGGATGTATAGGGTTTTTTAAATTCTTGTTTATTGTAAAAATTCCTTCAAAGCCTCATTGTAATCTTCTTCTTGCGAATGTGCACAACTGTTACATCTCTTCTCAGAGATAAGCCGCCACCATTCCAACAAGCTTGTTTCCGTTGCATTTTACAGTTTCAGCTTATTTCGTTATTGAATAGAAAACTAGTTTTACTGTATCTTTGTTATTTTTGTTAAGCACCTGTTAATAATCTATATTCATTTTTTTATGCTCATAAAATCTGGATCAGTGGTATCAGAGCAGTCTGGTCCTTGTCGTCTTAATGCATGTCCCCAACGAGGTCGGTGTACAAAGAGTTGGGTCTTGAGCTTGTTTCTCTTGAGGACAGAATATCTTGCATGCCCAAGCGGCCTCTCATGGTAGGAGAAAATAAATATGACAAGATAGGAGATCCTTTCAAACTGTTGATTGAGGAATCCCTCATGCAACATAGGAACGAGATGATGGATAGTTTCACACAAATCCTTCAGCGGCTACCAACAGGCGATGCATCTTATTCGAACAGAGGCATCGCCCCCTTCAAGGCAAAATAAACTTCGATATTCCTATATTTGAAGGTCATATAGATGCAGATGTTGTAGACAAGTGGTTGAATCTACTAGAAGGGTATTTTTTTTCCCATAACTTTTCGAATAGAGAAAATATTACTTTTGCGCTCCTCAAAGCCGTTCCCCATGTCAAAGATTGGTGGGAAACTTTCTGTGAGCGAAAGGAAACAAAGGAACCCTCATTATTTATAGTCATGGCCACCTGATAATCCTTCAAGGATGTTATTAAGGAACAATACTACCCTATCGGCAGTTATGACGACCTGTATACCAAATGGACCACACTTCGGCAAGAAAGAGACCAAGCAGTGCCCGATTTCACAAATATCTTCCACACCTTGCACACCAAGCTGGGTATCAAAGATTCAGAGCGACATCTGGTGCTCAAGTACCATGGTGCTCTTCATAGATACATCCTGACCGAAATGGAATTTCTAGACATCTCATCCTTGGGTGCGGTCTACCGATATGCCATCAAAATCGAGCAGAAGCTCAAACAAAAGATGCGGCAATTTGGGCCTGGGAACCCCTCACAAAAAAATCCAGGAAAGGGCGGCCCTAACCCACAGAACAAAGGACAGAGAAAAGATGGACAATATCAGGACTACCATTCCAAGCCGCAAGAAAACAAGGACACCAGAAAGACAAAGAAAGATATCGGGAAGTGGTGCGACTTCCATACGAGCCCTTGGCATAACACTGCTGACTGTCATTCAAAATAGTCACTAGTGGCCAAAGTGAAAGCCTCTGAATCAAATGCAGATTTTGACTCTGAGATAGAAGCAGAAAGGGGAAGACAGATCATTGATGCGGAACCCAATGCCACCGTTTCTACCACCAATCTCTAGCCTAGTGAACCATACAAGCCAGAAGAAGGAGATCACCTCTTCCATTCATAGATGTGGGTAAAAGGCACCTCGTTGCACTTCATTGTTGATAGCAGTAGCCTGAAGAACCTCATATCAGCAAAGGTCATCAAGTGGCTAGCCCTTCCAACTACGCTGCACCCACAACCCTAAACTATTGGATGGCTCCGCCAAGGAAGCGATCTCCGCATCAGCCAACAGTGTCGACTGTCATACGGCATCAAGCCCTTCAAAGATGAGGTATTGTGTGATGTTGGTCCTCTTGAAGTTTGTGATGTTATTTTGGGCCAACCTTATTTATGGAAACGTCATGTTGTATATGAGTCTAGGCCTCGTAGTGTTATTATTACTTTGAATAGGAAATTGTACATGATACCCGAGGCAGCCCCACCTAGTGCTATTTATTTGATCTCTGCTAAGAAATGTAGGAAGGTCATCTCTCAGATGGGGAAGTTTGTCTTTTTCGTGATTCGCTCTCAGAATAAGTGAAAGATCACAGCCACGTCCAGGGTTTCTGTGACCAACCTCTCCACACAGCAGAAGCAGGTAGACAAGGTCATGGAAGAATACTCGAATCTCTTCTCCTCACCTACAGGGGTACCTCTGCACTGCCAGGTCAAGCACCCCATTGATCTAACCCCCAGCACACCACTTCCCAATGGGCCAATCTATCGTCGCTCTTTGTTAGAGAATGAGGAGATCAAGTGACAAATATAAGAACTGCTCCACAAGGGACACATCCACCCCATCTCATCACCTTGCGGGAGTCCAATCATGATGGTATAGAATAAAAATGGAACCTGGTGGCTCTGTATTGATTACCGAGCTCTAAATAAAATCACAGTCAGAAACTGGTACCTGGTTCCCCGAATTGATGACCTCCTTGATCAACTCACGGGGGCCAAATACTTCAGTAAGATTGATCTGAAATCTGGCTACCACCAGGTCCAGATAGAATAGACATATGTATGGAAGACCACCTTCAAGTCAAAGGAAGGCCTTTTTGAAGGGTTGGTCATGCCCTTTGGTTTGACAAATGATCTAGCCATGTTCATGAGGATGATGGATGATATCCTGCGACCATTCACCAATACTTTTGTAGTGGGGATCTGGATGACATTCTAATTTACAGCAAGACTTGGGCCAAACAATTGCAACATATTCAGCAGGTTCTGCACACCCTGTGACAACACAAGCTATACACCAACTTGTAAAAATGCTCCTTCGGCATGGACAGGGTCCATTACCTGGGCTACATCATTGATCAACATGGCGTACATGTGGATCCAGCCAAGATCCAAGTCATCCTTGACTGGCCATCCCCACAACACTCACTGAGCTTCAGAGCTTCTTGGGCCTTTCTAATTTCTACTGCAGGTTCGTGTTGGGATTCTCCCATATTACATGGGCCCTCAGCCAAATAAACAAGGGTGGTTTTAAGGAAAAATTTGAGTGGGGTCAGTCCCAACAACAAGCGTTCGATGATTTGAATCAGTGCTTGTGCTCAGCCCCAGTACTTTCACTACTAGACCTACAACATCACTTTGATATCGAGACATATGCTTCAGACTATGTTGTGGGCACCATTCTCACTCAACACGGCCACCATGCGGCCTATCATAGTGATACGTTGTCAGATATTGTCCATAAGTACCCTACTTATGAAAACGAAATGTACTCCATTGTGCAAGCCTTCCACCAGTGGAGACATTACATTCTTGGAAAAGAGACAATCATCCACACTAATCATAATCCATTGTAGTTAATGCAGACACAAGGAAAATTACAGAATGACCACCATCAAAAGTGGTCCACATACTTTCAGCAATTCCACCTCAACATCAAGTATAAAATAGGAAGCACCAATTGCATCGTTGATTGCCTCAGTAGACCGCCAGTTGTGGAACTCACCACGGTGCTAGACTCTTGCGGCCATGAGACATCTGGATGGCCCCAACTCTATGAGACAGACCCTGACTTCGCCACCTCCTACCAAATGTTGGGTGCAAACACAAATGTCGATAATTTCCATCTTCAGGATGGGTTGTTGTGTCGTCTAGGCCATATCTGTGTTCCATCAAGTGAGCGAGCGAAGATGATCTGGGAATCCCACTACAGTCGGGTGGCAAGACACTTCGACGTCGAAAAGATAGTGGCAATGCTACAGAAACATTTCTACTAGCCAAAAATTTGACACGAGGTCGGCAAGTATATTAGGTCCTGCACTGCTTGCATTATTTCCAAACCAACCATTAAGAAACAGGGCTTGTACACCCCTCTTCCTACTCTTTATAGGCCATGGGAATCCATCTCAATAGATTACATGTCGGGCCTCCCATCCACCAAGTGGGGAAATGACTGTGTTTTTGTGGTTGTTGATCACTTTTCTAAGATGGCGATTATGGTTGCCTACAAGAAGAGCATCATAATAGAGGCCACTGCCAAGCTCTTCTTTGAATGAGTCTAGATACATTTTGGAATCCCACAAACCATTGTCCCATATTAGAATAGTACATTTCTCAGCACATTCTAGTCGAGCCTGTAGTCACTGTTGGACACCAAGCTCACTAAATCCACGACCTTCCACCCCCAGACAGATGGCCAAACTAAGGTTGTAAATCAAATGATTGTGCATATCCTTCACATGTATAATTCAAAGTACCCTTGCACATGGGATGAGAGCCTTCCCTATTTCCATCATAGCTACAATTGAGCCTTGCATAGCTCAACCAGCCACAACCCCTTTTAGGTGGGGTTGGGATTCCAACCATTGGGTCCCATAGATATTGCACTTCCCCTTGCGGTCACCTCGACCGAATCATCTCCTAATCCAACTGAAGCTAAAAAATCCACCCGGTTCATTGAGCGGATCCATCACATTCGCCAACAGGTTCAGGATATCCTACAAAAGTCCAATGATAAGTACAAACAGTGCCATGATCAACATCGGGTGCCACACAAGTTCCAGGTGGGTCACAAAGCCTGGTTGCACTTGTAGAAAGAACACCTTACAGGACCCCATCAGAAGCTTCACCCACTCCGTTATGGGCCATACACTATCACCAAGGTCATGGGGGATAACGCTTTTGAGCTCAACATTCCTCCTTTCCTTGGCCTGCACCCAATGTTCAACGTGGATCTCCTTTGCCCTTATTTCCCACCATTATTGGACACCTTACAAGTAGCAGAACAGTTGACACCAATAGAGCTCAACCCCGACTACATACAACAAGCATCCAATGATCATATTGTGGACACACAGACCAAGGGCACTCGACAACAAAGGATCCAACTTTATCAAGTTGTCAAAGCAGGGCAGCTCTTGCACCAAGGCAAGTGGCTCACCTAGGGCCAAATTCAGCAGAAATTTCCTCATCTAAAGGGGGACCTCAACGCAATGCAGAAAATTGCTTCCTAAGGAGGGAGGATTGATCTAGATGGATATCGATGGCCACCCACCTTTTCCAAGTGGCCACCCACATTTTCTTGGGCTATTTTCAAATTCTGTCTGATCTGAATTACTTGTTTTTCCATTTCCTTTATCATATTTGGCCTGATTGTAACTCTGTCTACTAGGTTGTTCCATTTGATTGGAATGTTTCATTGTCTTCCATAGAGGGCTTCAAAAGGGCTCATTTTTAATGACTCTTGATAGTCATTGTTGTAGGCAAATTCTACCAGTGGTAGGTAGTCTTCCCACTTCTTGGGTTGATGCATTACATGCACCCTCAACATGTCTTCTAATACTTGGTTTAACCTCTATGTATTCCAATCATTTTGAGGGTGATAGGTTGTACTAAAGAGCAATTTTTTTTCAAAACCAACAAATAGAGATTTCCAAAAGTTTGAAGTAAATTTTGTATCTCTGTCGTATACAATCTCCTTAGGCATGCCATGCAATGTAAATATCTCTTTCATGATAATATTGCCAATATATATTGCCTTAAAATTTGACTTGACAGGTATGAAGTGAGAAATCTTGCTAAATGTTTCCACAACTAGCATGTTGGTGTCGTTCTGTTTGGTTTATTTTGGTAATCCTGTGATGAAATCCATGGAGATGGTTTCCCATTTCCATTCAGGAATTGGTAGGGGTTCCAACAGTCCTACTGGGTGCCAGTGTTCTTCCTTGACTTGCTGACATTCTAAACACTTAGCTAAGTAATCAACTATGTCCTTTTTCATTTCGGGCCAATTAAATAGTTTCCTAGTGGTTGTGATCATTTTCTGATAACCAGATGGACAATATATGGTATTTTGTGTAGTTCATCCATTATGAACGCCTTCAAGTCGTCACAATTCAAAATATGCAACTACCCTTGTAAGTTAGCAAGCCATAATTAAACATCTGATAACCTTCATACTTCATCCGTGTGGGTTGTTGCTTTAGGTACGATGTCACAGTCTTGAAAAATGTATTTTTTTTCTTGTGAACTTTTGACTCTCTCTTTGATGTCTGATTTACTAGCCCTTACAGCTGCCAAGTCAATCACTTTCATACCTCTAATAAGGGCATTAGCCACCCTATTCTCCTTTCCTTTTATATGTCTAATTTCAAAATCAAACTCACTAAGGAGAGCCATCCACCTAGCTTACCTAAAATTTAGTTTTGGTTGATCAAACAAGTACCTCAACCCACAATGGTCTGTCATAAGCACAAATATTCTACCCAGGAGGTAATGCCTCCACATTTTTAAAGCATGCACTATGGAAGCCAATTCCACATCGTGGGTCACATAATTGACTTCATGCTCATTCAATTTTTTGGATTCTTAGCAAATCACATGTCCTTCTTGCATAAGGACTCCTCTGAGCCCTTCCTTGAAGGAATATGTACACACAAGGAAGTCCTTGTGTGGGTCTGCAATCTTCAACACAAGCACATTGGTTATAAGGTATTTCATCTCTTGAAATATTTCTTCATGTTCTGATGTCCAAATGAATTTAACCCCCTTTTTATGAAGGGAGGTGATTGGGAAACCAATCTTGGATAATCCCTTTATGAACCTTCTATAGTATCCTACTAGGCCCATAAATGATTTGATATCAGATACATCCTTTGGGGTAGGCCAATACATGATGGCTTTAATCTTGTCAGGATCAACTACCACTCCTTCCTCAGAAATAACATGGCCTAAGTAATGGACTTGTTTCTAGAAAAAATCACACTTACTAAGCTTAGCATAGAGCTGATGTTATCTTAACACTTGAAGTACTAGCTTGATATGTTCTTCCTTCTCTTCCATATTCTTGTAATAGATTAGGATATCATCAATGAAAACCAACATAAACCTATCCAAGAAATATATGAGTACGTTATTCATTAAGCACATAAAAGTGGTTGGTGCATTGGTAAGCCCAAATGGCACCACCAAAAATTCATAGTGACCATATAGTGTCCTAAAGGTTGTCTTGTGGATGTCTTCATATTTAATTCAGGCTTGATGGTATCCATACCTCAAGTCAATCTTGGAGAATATTGTAGCACCCCTTAATTGGTCAAAAAAGTCATCGATCCTTGGAAAGGGATACTTATTATTTATGGTCATCTTATTGAGTTTCCTATAGTCTATGCAAAACATAAGTGTGTCATCCTTCTTTTTCACAAACAAGGCTGGTGCTCCCCAAGGAGACACACTAGGCCACATGTAGCCTTTGTCCATCATTTCCTTTAGTTGATATCAACTAGCTCTGGTGTACTCATTCTGTAGGGTGTTCTAGACATTGGCACCACTCCTGATACAAGTTCTATTGAAAAGTCAATATCCCTTCTAGCAATTAGACCTGACACCTTGTTATCACTGAAATTTCGTCCGCATGTGGCGACAAGAACTCCACATCATCAAAACAGGACTGGAGTCATTCATGGCACAAGATTAATGCCACAACATTGTAAAAAGAGGTCAAAACTATACAAAATGGCCAAAAAAATTGAAGGGCTCTTTACATCATCTGAGTGCGCGCGCGTATGTGCGTAATAGAATCATACAAAACGCGCATGTGTGCGAAAGGCGCGGCTGTTGGGCTAAAAACCTGTGCGCCTTCTAAACGACGCATTTATTGAAATTGGTCGGCCTCCCAACCACTAATGGATCATCTCCCAAGTCGATTTGACACCAAATCCAAGCTCAATCCTCATGGTGGGCTGGTCAAAGACCTAATTGTGCCCTAAAGAGCCCCTTTTCACATTCAAAAGAGGCCACATAATAACCCAATGCTTGGCTATAAAAAGCCATGAATGACCACCATTTTCTCAAGGAATTCTTCATATTGTTATGCTGCTGAGATTGCTAGAGACTCATTCTTTGGCAACACACATTGGAGGTTGCATTTCATAAGCTATTCACCCCTCACTTGAGTGAATAATCTTGGAGTTATTTCACCCACATTTTTCATCTTTTCATTGTAAAGGAGAGCAATCAGTTGAGGGCCTCAAGAGCCTTCCATTGGAGAGGGAAGGGACCCAAGTCCTCTTTCTCCATTGTGTGTCTTTGGATTTCATCAATCAGA
>ML801150.1:511490-552334 GCA_009831015.1 Picea engelmannii
TTTTCATTTTCTCATATGCTTTTAGTTTTAATTAGTTTTAGTTTGATTTCGGTTTATAACTTAGTTGTTTCTCTTTCTAACCTTTTACCTCACAACTGTCATGCCTAGCAGAGCCCAACTGGGCATGTAAGCACTCATAATTTGCTCACATGGTGACGAATTGGGTGCGAACACACCTCTTCTTGGAATACATATTTATAGTCTCTTAATATGGGATAGTCCTCTAGGTTGGGTTTGATGTTCTCAACATATTTCAATACATGTATTGCATACAAAGGGAATTCTTTTCTACAATACTTCTTCACTTGAAGTGATTATATTTGTCTCATTGAGACATTCTTTTGAATCCCTTGTAGGGTTACCTTTCTTCCTTCTTCATTCTCACACTCCAAAGTTTTACTGTGACAATCCAACTTGGTTTTATGGGCATCCAACCATTCCATGCCAATCAATAGGTCATAATATCCTAAAGGAAACATGTTTAAGGTTTCTCGGGTGGGTAATCCATTCATAATGAATTGTCATGCTGGTATGGCACCTATTACCTTCCTTTTGGTTCCAGTGGCTAGTTGTACCAGCCATGATTTAACATGTTTAATTTGTTGCAATTCACATTTCTCAACAATTTGAGGGGAAACATAACTCAAATTAGAACAAGGGTCAATTAAAATTGAAACGTGATGGTTGGAAATCGTTCCTTGCATATCCACCACTGAAGCTTGGTGGTCATCTTGTCTATTATCCAAGGCTGCATAAATTTGTTGCATTCTCCTAGCCACATCATTGACTATGGTAGCCTCTTAGACATTGTAGACCCTCCTATTGTTCTATTTCCTATGCAAAAAGTCCCTTAGTAGATCTTATTTTCCACAACCCCATCATTTCTAGGGTTCTCTCATTGTTTTATGAGTCTTACTTGGGACTGCTCTGAATGGTTTATTTCCACTCTAGGATGGAAAGTTTTTCTGATACACACTTCTAGTAGGAAGGCTCATCTTGGATATTTTCCCATGGTTCTTAAATCTTGAGGATTTAAACCCCTTCTTATTCAATCCTAAATTGTTGTCTTCTGCTAGTCTTCCTGGGGTTTTGTCTCCCTCTTGAATTGCTCATAGCAATACCTTTCCTTTCGAATAGTATCTTCTAAAGTATTTGTCTCATCAAACTCAATTATGTCCTCGTAAAACTGAGGTAATCCACTAATAAATTGTTGCATCTTTACTTTTTCATCCTTTATGTAAGGCACATACTTCATCAACTCAAGAAATTTGTTGATATATTCATCTATGGTGAGTTGTCCTAGCTTGAGTTCATAGAACTCGTTGGTCTTCCCATCAAAGTAATTTTATGACAAATACTTCTTCTTGAAGTATTTCTCAAATTATTTCAGTGACAAGTCCTTCTCATGGATTCCTTTCACATTACTAAGGTCTTCCCACCAAATGGAAGCTTTCGCATTCCTGTTGAAAATGGCTAGCTGATCCTTTAAGTTTTCAGAGTAGTCATGGAATCTGAAGTATTTCTTAAAGTTGGGTAGCCAAACCTTTGCTTCTTCCCCCTTATTAATATCTCTATAGAAGGTGGGTGGTTTGTATTTCTTGAACTCTTCAAGGTCATGACTCTCGGAATGTTTCCTCTTCTTTCTTCTTGTTTGGGAATGGGAGCTAGTTTTTCCACTAGAATATTCCTTGGAGTTGTCAATGTCCTCAGCAGAATATTCCAATGAATGTCTCTTCGCTCCATGTTGGGCCTTCCTTGAGGTGCTCCTCCTAGTGTGGCCACTTTTAGGACCATGATTTTGTATCTCATGTTGACTTGCAATCTTCTTAGTATGATGCATGTCCACATGACTGGCGACTGGACCATGTTGCAGTTTCCTTTGCATATCTGATAGGATTTGCAGTAGGACTATGTTAATTTCAGTATTTGTTTCCTACTCCGTTATCATCCTTTCATTGTCATCCTTACAACTCTGTAATTATTCCATGAGCCTTCTTACAATTTCGACCAAATCTGGAGGGTTTTCTACCGCTCTCATCTCATTAGACTCTTCCTCCCTATTTTGGGAGTTCTCCCCCAACTCATGGTGTGTCACCATCCCTTACACTATAGTTTTCTTGATGTTCAATGATTGCTTGGGTGCCGATAAAACATTTTCTATTAGTTAATGATCCACTAATTCATGAACAACATGTATCATTGCAAAGTGAAGTCAACTTCTTTATTTGGAAACATTATCAGCATACAGTGAAGATTTCCAAAAGATCTATCAACAGTAAAAGGCTTTACTCCTCTCTTAAGTAGAGGTTCAAACAAGTTTCTTATAGAATAGGGGTAAGGTAGGGTGTTACCCCTTAAATTTCTCTAATAATATTTTTACGCGACTCATGCATGAGCCCAAGCAGGCCAAGTGTTGTTTCCATGCTCTGATACCAATTTGTAACACACCCGACCCCTACATACTCTTTTAAGGGGTGGGACATCATAATTTTGATTTTCCTAGCTATCTCAAATCCTGATTCCTGGGTGTCCATTGACTACTGCTCGTCACTAGCTTTCTAACGGTTGCCACCACACTGAAATTTGAGTTCTAGTTCACAAGTTATTAACTCCCGAAGCTCTTTGGATGTTATTAGTCAAGGGCCACATGGAATCCATGTGGATCCATCTCACACATATCACCCAAACTTCCCCGAACTCCTGGAGCTCCCAAATATCCTGTATTTACAGTGGTGATCGATCCACCATTTAACTCGACGACGGATCTTCATCCTTATTAAGGCATACGCCTAAGGATAATTCAACGTTTGACACTGGGTGCCCCTTTTTGTCTACGCATGAGACCTCCCAGAGTCCTGAAATCCATCTTTCCACATGGCTCCATCCTTCGGGCCTTTTGTTCGCTTTATGTTACTACACCCAATATCCTCTAGAGTCTTGGAGTCTCGGTCACATCACCAACCACTTCTACTAGGCGAGCACATACTAGAGGCTGACACGTAGCAAGGGATGGGAGTGACACATGCCTTCATCAGGGGGTGACACATGTCATGCTCTAATAGGCATAAGGGGTCTACAAAAATTCCATATCGCGGCGATACATGGTACCTTAGTTGTAGGTCCACATCACCCTGAATGACGTCAATGAGCCACATAAGCCCCAAACAAACAACCTTCTAACGTCCTTCAGATCTCATGGTTGAGATATTTCCTCGTAGATCCTTATATCCATGGTTCCCATTGCTTTGCAACTCCAGGATTCAAAGCTTATCAACTCACCACATCTCGAATCCCTCGGAGAGCCAAGTCTCCGAACTATCGGATCTAGCGCCACATGTTCTCTACTTCTCAACGGTTGATATTTACTTCTTTGTTTGTGAATTTGGGAGTCTTCACACTTCGAAGACCCTTAGCTAAGTTCCTCCAGAGTTCCAAGTCTCCATACTATAGGATCTCCTGCCACGTAGCCTTCTCATCCAATGAATCTTGTCCAATGGATGTCATTTGACAGGGGACAAGAGGGGGCCATGTGTCACTCTATTACATGTCCTAGTTGGTTGGGAAGTTAAGAGGGGTTCTCAACGGAGTCCTTAGATAGACGATTGAGAAGGATCCTGAAGGATCTGAGGATTGATGATCCACGTCACTTCATAAATTCGACATTCAGGAGTTTGGCATGTAACTTCCAGCTTCCTCCCGGAGCTTTGAACTCCGAAACACACCTGATCTATCACCATGTGCACCTAGTGTTTGTGTCCAGGATTTACTTTGGTTTTTAGAGATTCGGGGAAACTGGTGCATTCATTTTTTTACACTTTGATACCACCAGATAACCAAGTTCCAGATAGTCATTGATCTATGGACACATGTCCGTCTACTCTCAACGGTCCATATTAACTTTGCGACTCTGGAATTTAGGATTTTCAGCGTTAGACCACCCCCATTCTCACGAAGTGATTAGCGCTACCCCCTCACTAGGTTTAATCTAATGGCTAAGAGAGATTCCCAATGGATTCCTAGATCCATGGGCCTCATCAATTTACAACTCTGGATTCAGTTGTTTTCGAGAGTTGTGAATTTATATGTCCTGGAGTTCCGAACTCTCGGAGTTTCGAAGCTAGAGTAGCTTCACTCCTTTCGGGATTAGTGAGGGTTTCCAACCCTAGGTCATATAGGTATTCTGAAAATTCTCAGGGGCTACACACTTAATTCTTGGTCATGAATTTGTTAAGGCTGTGGGTATGAGACCTCATCCACACAGATGGAAGTTATAAAGGAAGTTCCCTTCTCCCACATAGTTTCAACTTGAAATTCCTGCTAAGGTAGACTCAAGAAGTCGGCATGACTTAAACATTTTGGTTAATCCTACCCCAAATCTCCAGCAGACTCAGATCCCATAAATCTCTTGTGGCTAGGCTAAGGTAAATACAAGACCATGTAAATATAGCAGTTTACAGAAACAAAAGAGAATTTCTAATAACTATTCAAACACGGTAAGAATTTAACCATAAACACAAACATTCAATAATCACATCCATTGTATTACACAAATTATGAAAATACTTATCAGAAATTGGAAACCATGAAGCAACTTCTAAAAGGGGTGTCTGTTTCCACCCAACCATAGGCACAACTAGTCCTGATGGATTTATCTCTAGACACCCCCAAGCTAGACCATGACACTCTAAGAGATATTATTTCTCTTTTCTCAATGAAAGTGAGGAAAAAAGGTTACTCTCCTCCTCCCATAGGATCTTGGCAATCGATTTTCTCTATACCAAGCAAGGAGGTCTGCGCAAGTAATTCCATAGTCACTCGGCAGCCTTGTTTATCAGCTTTTAGAGAAAATACTTCCCATGGATTCTTACATCCAGAACGAGCTTGCTTCTTAGTTTTCCTCTCAACTCCAGAATTGAACAATGCTCTCTTATCTCCTAGAGATCATTTTCTCCACTCTGCTTCTTGCATATCTACCTTTGTCCCCCGAATTACTTCCTTTCTTTCCTTCCTTAACAAGTTTTCCTGTGTCAAAATCTTGAACTCGTGGCTAGCTATGGAAGACTTACAAATGGGTACCCTACCCCATCCCCTCATTAACTCTTGATGAGGGCCTTCCAACTACCAACATGACTGGTAATTCATTTCAGGGTCAAAGGATTGTTGAGAAATTACAACCAGTAAGGTACTAGTTTGGTGAGGGTCACCTCAACCATTCTTGGTTTCCCTCACCATATATCTCATAGCATCCATGGTCTATCTTGGAAAATACCCCCTTTCAGTAGTTATGCAACACTTATACATTTTCTATTAATAACATAAAATACATGCATTGACCCTTTCATACAAAGGTTCATCAAATCAAACATTCATACATATCTAGTCCACCATAGTCACTTGGACAATTATAGTTATATTTACAAAATGGGGGAAACAAGTTTATTACAATCCCCTACACCTTAAAGGAACAGCGCCCTTGATGTTCTATCTGTCGATGTGCTCTGTATGTACAGAAGTAAACAAAAATGGATATGTATGTTTCATGGAATCATCCATTTCCCATGTAGCCTCATATGGGACAAAGTGTTTCCACTGCACCTTGACCTATGCAATGTTTCTTTTATTGAGTGGTGTTTCCTTCCTATCTATTATGCATTGAGGTTCTGGCCAGAATTATCGCTTGGGTTCCACCTGAATCACAAACCAGTCAATAATATGATTAAAATCATGTACATATTTATTTAACAACGAAACATGGAAAACATTATGTCCCTTCATTGTGGGAGGAAGTGATAGCATGTAGGCTATAGGTCCCACTCTATCCAAAATTTCAAAGGGTCCACAATACCTAGGTGCCATCTTGGCACAATCTCCCATCCTCAAGGAGATTTTCCTGGGTCTAACTTGGAGATACACATGATCCCCTGCTTTGAACTCTCCAGGAGTCCTTTTGCTATCTGTATAACTCTTTTTTCTATCCTGGGATATTTTTAGATTCTGTCTGATTTGAATTACTTGTTGTTTTATTTCCTTTAGCATATGTGGACCTATTATAACTATTTCTACTAGGTTTTTACAGCTGATTGGAATGTTGGATTTTCTTCCATAGAGGGCTTCAAAAGGGCTCATTTTTAATGACTCTTGATAGCCATTGTTGTAGGAAAATTCTACCAGTGGTAGGTAGTCTTCCCACTTCTTGGGTTGATGCATTACATGCATCCTCAACATTTCTTCTAATACTTGGTTTACCCTCTTTGTCTTACCATTCATTTGAGGTTGATAGACTGTACTAAAGAGAAATTTTGTTTCAAAACCAACAAACATAGATTTCCAAAAGTTTGAAGTAAATTTTGTATCTCTATCGTATATAATTTACTTAGGAAATCCATGCAGTATAAATATCTCTTTCATGAAAATACTAGAAATATCTATTGCCTTGCAAGTTGAATTGATGAGCATGAAGTGAGCAACCTTGATCAGTTTGTCCACAACTACCATGATAGCATCATTCTGTTTGGTTTATTTTGGTAATCCTATGATGAAATCCATGGAGATGGTTTCCCATTTCCATTCAGGAATTGATAGGGGTTGCAACAATCCTACTGGGTGCCAATGTTTTTCTTTGAATTTATTAGATTCTAGACACTTAGCTATGTAATCATCTATGTCCTTTTTCATTCTGGGCCAATAAAATATTTTCCTAGTGGCCATGATCATTTTCTAATAACTAGGATGACCAATATATGGTCTTTTGTGTAGTTCATCCATTATGAACCTCTTCAACTAGTCACAATTTGGAATACACAATATACCCTTGTAAGTTATCAGGCCATCATTAAACATATGATATCATTTGTACTTCATTCTTTTGGGCTCTTGCTTTAGGTATGATGTCACATTCTTGAAAAATTCATTTGTTTCTGTGCACTTTTGAATATCTCTTTGATGTCTGATTTATTGGTGCTTACAGCTGCCAAGTGAATCACTTTCATACTTATACTAAGGGCATCAACCACCCTATTCTCCTTTCCTTTGATATGTTTGATTTCAAAATCAAACTCACTAAGGAGAGCCATCCACCTAGTTTTCCTAACATTGAGTTTTGGTTGATCAAACAGGTACCTCAACCCACAATGGTCTGTCATAAGCACAAATATTCTACCTAGGAGGTAATGCCTCCACATTTTTAAAGCATGCACTATGTCAGCCAATTCCACATCGTGGGTCACATAATTGACTTCATGCTCATTCAATTTTATGGATTCATAGCAAATCACATGTCCTTATTTCATAAGGACTCCTCCGAGCCCTTCCTGACAGGCATATGCACACACAAGGAAGTCCTTGTGTGGGTCTGCAATATTCAGCACATGCGCATTGGTTATAAGTAATTTTAGATCTTTAAATATTTCTTCACATTCTGGTGTCCAAATGAATTTAACCCCCTTTTTCTGAAGGGAGGTGATTGGGAAACCAATCTTGGAGAATCCCTTTATGAACCTTCTATAGTATCCTTCTAGGCCCATAAAGGATCTGATATCAGATACATCCTTTGGGGTAAGCCAATCCATGATGGATTTAATCTTGTCAGGATCAACTGCTACTCCTTCCTCAGAAATAAAATGGCCTGAGTAATGGACTTGTTTCTGGAAACATTTGCACTTACTAAGATTAGCATAGAGATAATGTTCTCTTAGCAATTGAAGTACTATCTTGAGATTTTATTTATGCTCTTCCCTATTATTGGAATATATTAGGATATCATCAATGAAAACCAACACAAACCTATTCAATAAATTTCTGAGTACGTTATTCATTAAGCACGTAAAATTGGTTGGTGCATTGGTAAGCCCAAATGACACCAACACAAATTCATAGTGACCATATCTTGTCCTAAACACTCTCTTGTGGATGTATTCATATTTAATCCATACCTGATGGTATCCATACCTCAAGTCAATCTTGGATAAGATTGTAGCACCCCTTAACTGGTTAAACAAGTCATCAATCCTTGGCAAGGGATACTTATTCTGTATGGTAATCTTATTGAGTTTCCTATATTCTATGCACAACCTAAGTGTGCCATCCTTCTTTTTCATAAACAAGGTTGGTGCTCCCCATGGAGACACACTAGGCCAAATGTAGCCTTTGTCCATCATTTCCTTTAGCTGTAGTTTGAGTTGAACTGGCTCTGGTGTACTCATTCTATAGGGTGTTCTAGATATTGGCACCTCTCCTGGTACAAGTTCCATTGAAAAGTCAATATCTCTTCTTGGAGGTAGACCTGGAACCTCTTATGGGAATACATATTTATATTCTCTTAATATGGGATATTCCTCTAGGCTAGATTTTTTGTTCTCGACAGAGTTCAATACATGTATTGCATAAAAATGGCATCCTTTTCTGCAATACTTCTTCACCGTAAGTGATGATATTTTTCTCACTGAGACAGGATTTTGAATCCCTTGTAGGGTTACCTTTCCTCCTTCTTCATTTTCACACTCCAAAGTTTTACTATAATAGTCCAACTTGGTTTTATGGAAATCCAATGAGTCCATGCCAATCAATAGGTCATAAGATCCTAAAGGAAGCATGTTTAAGGTTGCTTGGGTGGGTAATCCATTCATAATGAATTGGCATGCTGGGATGGGACATGTTACCTTCCTTTTGGTTCTAGTGGCTAGTTGTACCAACCATGATTTAACATGTTTAAATTGTTGCAATTCACATTTCTCAATGGTTTGAGGGGAAACATAACTCAAATTAGAACCATTGTCAATTAAAATGGAAACAAGATGGTTGGCAATCGTACCTTCCATCTCCACCATTGAAGCTTGGTGGTCAGCTTGTCTATTATCCAAGGCTGCATAAATTTGTGGCATGATCCTAGCCACATCATTGATTTTGGTAGCCTCTTGGACGTTGTAGAACCTTATATTTTTTTGTTTCCTATGTGGACAGTCCCTCAACAAATGTTCTTCTCCACAACCCCAACATTTCAAGGGTTCTCTCTTTGTGTTATGAGTCTTACTTAGGACTGCTTTGAATGGTTTATTTCCACTCTGGCATGCAATTTTTTGTTGATACACAGTTTTAGTAGGAAGGCTCATCCTAGAGATTTTCTGGTGGTTCTTAAATATTGAGGATTTAAACCCCTTCTTCTTGAATCCCGAATTGTTTTTCTTCTTCTAGTCTTCCTCGGTTTTTGTCTTCATCTTGAATTGCTCATAGAAATACCTTGTATTTCAAATAGTATCTTCTAAATTATTTGGCTCATCAAACTCAATTTTGTCCCAACAGGACTGAGGTAATCCACTAATAAATCACTAAATATTTACTTTTTCGTCCTTTATGTAGGGCACATACCTCATCAACTCAAGAAATTTGTTGATATATTCATCTATGGTGAGTTGTCCCAGCTTGAGTTCATAGAATGCCTTGGTCTTCCATTCAAAGTACTTTTATGACAGATACTTCTTCTTGAAGTATTTCTCCAATTGTTTCCATCAAAATTCTTTCTCATGGAGTCCTTTCACATTCCTAAGGTCTTCCCACCAAATGGACGATTTCCCAATCATGTTGAAAATGGATATTTGAGCCTTTAAGTTTTCAGAATAGTCATGGAGTCTGAAGTATTTATTCAAGCTGAGTAGACAAACTTTTTCTTTTCCCCCTTCTTAATATCTCCGTCGAGGTTGGGTTGTTTGGATTTATTAAACTCTTCAAGGTCATGAGTCTTGTAATGTTTCCTCTTATTTCTTCTCATCTAGGAATGGGAAATAGTTTTTCCACTAGAAGATTCCTTGGAGTTGCGAGTGTCCTCAGAGGAATATTCTAATGAGTGTCTCTTGGATCCATGTTGGGACTTCCTTAATGTGCTCCTCTTGGTGTGGCCACTTTCAGGACCATGCTTTTGTATCTCAGGTGGACTTGGAGTCTTCTTAGTATGATGCATGTCCACATGATTGGCAGTTGGACCATGTTGCAGTTGCCTTTCTATATCTGATAGGATTTACAGTAGGAATACATTAAATTTAGTCTTCTTCTCTTGCTCCTTTATCATCCTTTCATTTTCATCCTTATAACTCTTTAATTATGCCACGAGGCTTCTTACAGGTTTGGCCAAATCTGGAGGGGTTTCCACTGACCTCCTCTCATCAAATTCTTCCTCCCTATTGTGGGAGTTCTATCCCAACTCATGGTGTGTCACCATCCCTTGCATTGTAGTTTTCCTTTTGTTCACTGACATATTGGGTGCTGATAAATCATTTTATGTTAGTTAATGATCCACTAATTCAAGAACAACACGTATCATTGCAAAGTGAATTCAACTTCTTTATTTGGAAACATTATCAACATGCAGTGCATATTTCCAAAACATCTATCAACAATTAAAGGTTTTACTCCTCTCTTCAGTAGAGATTCAGACAAGATTCTTATAGAAGGGGGGGGGTAAGGTAGGTTGTTACCCCTTAAAGTTCTCTAATAATATTTTTACTTGACTCGTGCATGAGACCAACCAAGCCAAGTGTTGTTGCCATGCTATGATACCAATTTGTAACACACCCAACCCCCACATACTCTTTTAAAGGGCGGGGAATCATAATTTTGATTTTCCCAACTATCTCAAATCCTTATTCTTGGTCTCCATTGACTAATTCTCTCCAAATTCTTTCTAATTGTCGCCACCACACTAAAATCTGAGATCTGGTTCGCAAGTTATTTCCTCTCAGAGCTCTTTGGATGTTCTTAGTTAAGGGCCACATGGCATCCACGTGGATCCATATCACACATATCACCCAAAATTCCCTGAACTCATGGAGCTCCCAACGCTCCTGTATTTATGGTGGAGATCCATCCACCATTTAACTTGACGACGGATATTCCTCCTTATTAAGGCACACACCTAAGGATAATTCATCGTTTAGCGCTTCGATGTTGAGTGCCCCTTTTTTTATATGCACAAGACCTCCCTAAGTATCGAACTCAATATTTCCACATGGCTTTGACCTTCAGGCCTTTTGGTCTCTCTACATTACTACACCCCAAATCCTTCAAAGACCTAAAGTCCCAAAGTCTTGGTCACATCACCAACCACTTCTTCTAGGAGGGAATGTACCAAAGGCTGACACGTGCCTTCATCAAGGGGTGACACGTGCCTTCATCAAGGGGTGACACGTGTCATGTTCTAATAGGAATAAGGGGTCTGCAAAACGTCCATATCCCGGTGACACGTGGTACCTTAGTTGTGGGTCCACGTCACATTGAATGATGTCAATGAGCCACATCAACCCCATAAAAAAAACCTTCTAATGTCCTTCATATCTAATGGTTGATATATATCCTTGTATATCCTTAGGTCCATGGCTCTCATTGATTCGCAACTTTGAGATTCATATCTTATCAACTCACCACATCTTGAATCCCCTGAAGGGCCAAGTCTCCAAACTATCGGATCTGGGGCCATGTGTTCTCTACCTATCAATGGTTGAGATTTGCTTCACTATTCACGACTTCAGGAGTCTTCACACTTTGGATACTCTCAGCTAAGTTCCTCTGGAGTACCAAGTATCCGAACTATAGGATCTCCTACCATATAGCCTTCTCATCCAATGGCTCTGATCCAACATACATCATTTGACTGGGGACAAGAGGGGGCCATGTGTCACTCCATGACATGTACTGGTTGGTTGGGAAGTTAATAGGGGTTCTAAAAGGAGTCCTTAGATCAACGATTGAGAATGATCCCAAAGGATCCGAGCATCGACGGTCCACATCACTTCGTAAATTAGGAATTCGGGAGTTTAGCGTATAACTTCCAACTTCCTCCTGGGGCTCTAAACTACGAACCACACCCGATATATCACCCCGTGCCCCTAGCATTCATGGCCGGGATTTACTTCAACTTGTAGAGATTTTGGGAAACTGATGCGTTCATGTGTTAACACTTTTATACCACCGAATAACCAGACTTATGGATAGCAGTTAATTTGTGGACACACATCCCTCTGCTCTCAACGATCTATATCAACTTTGTGACTTCAACATTTAGGATTTTTGGTGTTAGACCACCCCCATTCTCCCAAAGTGGGACTTCACTGAAGTGCTTAGCGCTACCCCATCAATAGGTTTGATCTAAAGGTTGAGAGAGATCCCCAATGGATTCCCAGATACATGACCCTCATCAATTCGCAACTCCGGTCTTTGGATGTTTTCGAGGTTTTTGAAGTTATATGTCATGTAGCTCCGAACTCCCGAAGTTTAGAAGCCAGAGTAGCTTCACTCCTTTCAGTCTTAGCAAGGGTTTCCAACCCTAGGTCATATGGGTCTTGTAAAAATTCTCAGGGGATATGCACTTAATTCTTGGTCATGAATTTGTTAAGGCCATGGATATGAGCCCTTGTCCACATAGGTGAAAGGTATAAAGGAAGTTCCCTTCTCCCACAAAGTTTTAACTTGACATTCCTACTAAGGTAGACTTAAGAAGTTAGCAGGACTTAAACATTCAGTTAATCCTAACCTGAATCTCCGACAAAATCACATCCCATAAATCTCTAGCAGCTAGGATGAGGTAAATATAAGATCATGTAAATATACCAGTTTATAGAAGAAAAAGAGAATTTCTAATAATTGTTCAAACACAGTAAGACTTTAACCATAAACACATACATTCAATCATCACATCCATTGTATTACACATATTATGAAAATACTTATCAGAAACTAGAAATTGTGAAGCGACTGCTGAAATGGGTGCCTATTTACACCAAACAATAGGCACAACCACTCTTGATGGATTTACTGATGGCGACCCCTGAGCTAGACCATGACGTTCTGAGAGAGATTATTTATCTTTTCTCAACAACAGTCAGGGACAGAGGTTACTCTCCTCCTCTCACAAGATATTGGAAACCGGTTTTCTCTATACCAAGCAAGGAGGTATATGTGAGTACTTCCATAGTCACTCATCAACCTTGTTTATCAACTTGTAGTGAAAATCCTTCCCATGGCTTCTTATATCCAGAACGATCTTTCTTCTCATTTTTCCTCTCAACTCCAGAATTGAACAACACTCTCTTCTCTCTTGAATTTCGTTTTCTCCACTCTTCTTCTTGCAGATCTACCTCTGTCCCTTGAATTACTTCCTTTCTTTCATTCCTCAACAAGTTTATGTGGGCCCAAATCCCCAACTTGTGGCTAGGTCTGGAAGCCTTACAAATGGGTACACTACCCCATCTCCTCATTAACTCCTGAGGAGGGCCTTCCAAATACCATCCTGACTAGTAATTCATTTCATGGTCAGAGGACTGTTGAGCAATTACAACCAGTAAGGTACTCTTTTGATGAGGTTCATCTCAATCATTCTCGGTTTCCCTCACCATCTCTCTCATAGCATCCATGTCCTATCTTGGAAAACTCACCCTTTCAATAGTTATGCAAAACTTATCCATTTTCTATTAATAACATAAAATGCATACATTGACCCTTTCATACAAAGGTTCATCAAATCAAACATTCACATATATCTAGTCCACCATAGTCACTTGGCCAATTATATTTATATTTACAAAATGGTGGAAACAAGGGTATTGCACTCATCCAACATGCCAAGTTGGAAATTGAGGTAGAAGAGGAGATGTAGTAGAGTAGACTGTAGGAGAGGATCCAACCCATGGAAAAGATGGATAAGGAGATTGAGGACATAAGGAGACTGATGTTGAAGTCAACAAAGGAGATAGTCAACAACAGGTGGAGGTTGAAAAGAGGATATTTCAATGGCAAGATGAATGGGGCACTACAACATAAAGTTTGGAAACCAGGAAGAAAACTTGCAACAATAGCATAAAGGAAGAGGAGCATATGGACAACTCCAGAGTGAAGATTAGGATCCAGGAGGATCTCAAAACAAGCAGTAGAAGAGCCATGAGCAAGAGCTCAAGATTTTTTCAGCAGAGGATTATGATGGAAGAGCATCAGTAGCACATGAGAAACCAATGCAACAATGCACTAGGAGGGAGAATATCCCAAGGAGAGAGAGGCACCAACCTTCTCATTTTGTTTTAAATTTTTCAATTTAATGTAATTAATATCGTAAGGCTCAAGGAAGGCCGAGTCATTGTATTTGTATAAGATGTATGTAAGTCTCCTTTAATGGTTGACAGGTAGATGATCTCAGATTCGACTCAGATGAGTGTAAATTAAATGTAGTTTAATGTAAGTAGGTGAGCAAGGATCGAGAATCCCCTCTCTTTTAAAAATATCAATTGTATTGAGATCATAGTGAATATAGTGAACATAGAGTGCATAGAGAGAATAGAGTGAAATAGTGCAATAGTGTAGATAAGAGAAGATAGGAGAATTCATGAGAGGAGAGAATAATTGAGACTCTTTTGCAGTCCAGTCCCGTATATATTATAAAAAGCATTCAGATTTAATACAAAAGAAGATTTCCCTGCATGTGATTCTCTGAGTGCGTTCTTTGTGAATGAATATTTTTTTTCTAAATGTTTACTAAATGTTTATTGTGCATATGTGAACACCATGAGTATATAATTGTTCCCTTTGCAGTAATAGATAGAATTCCCTATATATTTGAATTTCTGAGTATTCTGGGCTCTCAAGGATAGTGCAAGGAGTGCACAACGGATTTTTTGGAAAACAATAAGAATCTAGTGCAAGGAGTGTGAAATAACTCAGTTTCGAGTTCAAGAAGAGTGTGCCATGTGGGAACATGAGAACCAATCATAATCTTAGAAGGGACAGTGTAAGTTTACATAGAGCGAGTGAAAGTGGTGCACCTACACTCATAGTAGTGTAAAAGATCAGAAGGGAAGGTTGTGCAGGGAGTGCACACCAGAGTTGTTGAGAACTATGAGAGTGAGCGCAAGGAGTGTGACTATACTCGTAGGAGTATAAAATATCAGAAGGTAGGCGATTGCAAGGAGTGCACGAAGCTAACACATTGTTAAAGTGTTGGTAAAGGTTAGGAGGAAGAGCATAGATATCCCGAAGGGCACTGAAAGAACACTTTGACCGTGGTCAAAAGATCGGGAGAAAGAACACATGTTTCCAGGAGGGAACAACGAACGATTTTGGGAGAACAAAGGGACTGGACTCTTTGGAGTTGAAGGAATCCAATCTCAGGATAGATAGCGTGAGTGTGTGCTAGAGAAAAAAAATTTCATGTTGTAGGAGAAGCACAAGGAGTGCGTAGGAGAACTTATTATAAGTTCCAAGCTCAGGAGGGAAGTGTAATGCATGCACCAAAGGTCTAAGTACTTTGACTAGACAAAGCTGGAGGAGGGATAACAAGAAGTCCCCAAAGAGAAGAAATATATTTGCTTAAAGAAAAACATATGAGATCAGTTCGGGAGAAGATGGAACGTCACACATCCATTGGATCAAGGTAAGGAGTGCAGACATTAAACCCTCAAGTCCTTAAGACTTCACTACTTAAGAAGTTTTTGAGTCATTTGTTGTAAAGGAGGAAAAATCTCTGAACCCCTAAGTCTCGAAGTGAATATCAATAGTAGATCACTCGGAGGAGTTCCTGACCATTGGATTGGTCATGGAACAAATGTGGGTCATTGGATCAAACTCAATCCAGAAGGAGGAGCACCATGGAGAATATCAGATCCCATTTGTTGGATCTGCGCACAGGAGAATGTGAGTCGTAGATCTCACACATTTGTAGATTCAACACTCCGAGAGAAACTAGTTCTTTCACTGCCAGGAGGAGATTTCCAAGAATTCCCAAAGTCCAGAGTCAATCCACACCATTTTTTGTTGGGGACACATACCGTAGATTATCAAGTGTTCAAAAGTTCGGAAATCCAGAGGATTGTGGGTGGAAGGTGTTCTGCTGTGAAAAGTCCTAAAGCCCTAAATCCTGAAGTCCCAGAGTGGATCTGAGTCGTTGGTTGTTGGAGGAGTGTGAGTCATAGATCACCACTTTGGTGTGTGAAATTTCATAGATATTGTGTGTTGGAGTCGCAAGAATTCCTGAAGCCCAGAGTCTCGGAGTTCTTCTTAGCCGTAGATCTCTGTAGGGAGCATGGAGTGTGTCACGGGTAGAACTTCTGAAGCCTGAAGTTCCAAAGTGCCAGAGTCCTGAAGCTCTGAATAAGCACCTTTCAACCAAGCACTTGGTCCTATCCCTTGGTCACATGTGATTTTCGCTGAAGTAAAGGGGCTAGCGCCCGAAATTTGATTTCGAGGAAGAAGGGGCTTAGAGAAGGAGCATGTGGGTTTTGCAAGACCTGCATAAGAAATCAAAGGGGCCTGTGAACATTAAGAGAGGATCTAGTAGGGAAACGAGAGCTAATTCATCTCCTTAGAAGAATGATCCTAGATTGGGAGGTTGCATGAACCCCTAGGTGGGGTGGGGGTTTGCATCAACAACCATACATGTTTTTTCCCTAATAATATATGGCCTATGCAACATAAACCATAAATAATAATCACGTGGTCTTTAAAAATCCCATATATAATATATGGCCAACTAATATTTAGTGAACCATTTATATATATATATATATGACATAATCCATCCATATGATATGATTCCCCACTTTTAATGGCTTTGACCATTTTTTTAAATGGGTATTAAATATATGTTTTAAAAATCACATAATATATATAGTTTATAACCATATATCATATAAAAAATCGACATATTTTAAAATAACTAAATCCACTTTTAATGGATTTTGGATCCTCTTTTTAATGCAGATTGGATCCACTTTAAATGGAATATGTTTTTTTTAATAAATATTTATTATTTGTTTAAACATAATTTCAATTCGTTAAATAAATAAGCCATAAACAATGAAATATTCCATGACCACCCATATGCCACGTGGCACCATGTGTCACTTTCTCACTGGTCCACCTGTCTGTCATGTGTCACTGCCACGTCAAAATTTCCATATCATCACTGCTACATCATCATGCCATGTCAAATTGCCATGTCAATATGTCACATCAACGCTTCTATGTTATCATTTCCATGTTATCACTACCACATCAACATGACACATCATCACTTCCACGTGTCGTTTTCACTTTGAATTTTTCCCTATTGGACCAGAACTTTGACCAGTTATAAATTTTGCATACAGAGGTAATTTGATCTCTTGTTCACATCGTCAGAAATCTCTCGTCGAGCTCTTCGAAATGGTTATAGTCTTGATGCAATCTGAGAATTTAAAATTTTGGCCATCCTGGATCCTCTTGGATTAGTTGATGGGTAAGTACTCTTAACTTGATTCAAGTCCCAAAACAATCATTTATCGACTTAAATTATGATAAATAGGTCTGTGAAAAGTATCATAAGAGAATTGTGAACTCCTACTTCTAAGATTATGTAGATTCACAATGATTTTGAGTTTAACTATAAATCCCTTATTTCGTTTTTAATTCTAAAGGTTCTCATCCACAAAAAATGTCAAGAGAACATATGAGGAGATGAAATCCACTTGTTGAGAAAGTTGATGCACAAGGGAATAGTCTAGGAAATGTACTACTAAAATATGTCAATCATCATAATTGCCTCCAGAAATGCCCAACCCGAGAAGAAATATATTGGATGTTTTCATGGGAATATTTTTTGCTAGACAATAAAGACTTGGAAGTGTATGGTAAAATTAAGAAAATTGGCCTCTATGCTGTAGAGCTTGGTTATTTTCAGGACTCAAACTAATTACAAGTTTTCTAAAATCTCCTAAAGTTTTCTAAAATCTCCTACTTAAATGACTAAAATTTCGTTTAGAATTTATTTCATGATTTTCTTGTACTTGGAATAAACCAGGAATAAACAACAACAACATAATAATGATAACAACATAAAAATATCTGCAACAACAATAGAATAATGATAAAAAAAACATAATACATACCTCCACCTGAAGGTTGGTTTCTCTAGACCCTTTTTTGTCTGATCTTGTTCTTGTTCTTGCTCAGACTAAATATTTTCCTCCCAACCAACTAGGAACAACCTCTCCGGCTCCCTAGCTCCAAGAATCCTTATGGTTTCCTGGCATGCAAGCCCAAAATTCCCATCAACAGCAGTACCTTGTGAGAGTTCCCCAAAACAATTCTTCCAATTTCCTCCTCCTCCTCTATCTTTCAGAAATTTGGAAATCCTAAAATAGAAATGAGATCCCTCTTCCAAGTCCTCCCTTCTTCCTTATCCTCCTCTCTCAAAGCCCCCTCATTAATTCAAAACAACCTTATCCCCCCATTAATTCCCAAACAACCTTATCCCCCCATTAATTCCCCAACAACCTTATCCCCCCATTAATTACTTCACCCACCTTTTAATAATAAAATAATAAAAGACTCATTAATATATTTTAATAATTAATTTAAATTAAATTAAAAACTATGATAAAATTAATCAATTTGGGTTGCTACATACACCCACCCTTCAAGAAACTTCATCCCAAAGTTAGAGTTATTTACAATACAAGGGTAACGACACATGATGCATACATCCGCAACAAATAATCAACCTCATCAATTTAAAACACTTATACATACCAGTGTACATGTGCAAGGCATACATGTGTAGCTAGAACATACAAGACTCGTACATGTACTAATAAAAATAATTATCACACCTAAAGTAATTATTGTATGCATCCAATCCAATCAACGAGACCATTCATTTCATAAAAGATAGTAAACTATTTAAAATTTTCAAGAAATTCGTCAATTACAATAATTTAGAACAAGCAACATTTGCTTAGATAATTGTAGTTTAGTTAAGTAAATATAAACATACATATATACATATATATTGTTTTTTCAAAAAGAGGAAATCGAGAAATTCTTCTATAAGGCGAAATCCCCACACACTCTCAACTACTTATATTCATCCTTCCTCCCTAACTTACTTCCATTTTCCATCCCTATCCTTCCTCTCCTGTACTATCTTGGAGAGTCAACTATATTAACCTAACTCCAAATAGAACCCGTAAGCGGAAGTGTCAACTCTCTTGACCAAGCTTCCCCAACACACAATTGATAGTCATCATCACACATCTAGGGGAGCGTGAGCTAACACCGTCCTCCCATGAATCTTGGTTTCATAGGATACACGGTGGGAAATGCCTCCACCCCTCCTAATAGGACTAGGGTCCACACCCTACCATGGAGTATCAGAGCCTGGTTATTTTCAGGACTCAAACTAATTAAAAGTTTTCTAAAATCTCCTAAAGTTTTCTAAAATCTCCTACTTAAATGAATATAATTTCGTTTAGAATTTCTTTCATGGTTTTATTATACTTGGAATAAACCAAGAATAAACAGTAACAACATAATAATGATAACAACATAAAAATATCAGCAACAACAACATAATAATGATAACAACAACATAATGCATACCTCCACCTGCAGGTTGGTTTATCTAGTCCCTTTTCTATGTGATCTTGTTCTTTTTCTTACCCAGACTGAATATTAACCTCCCAGCCAACTGGGAACAACCTCTCCAGCTCCCTAAATCTAGGAATCCTTATGGTTTTCTGGCCCCCGAGCCCAAAATTCCAAGCAACGGTAGTGCCCTGTGAGATTTCCCCAAAAAAATTCTTCCAATTTCCTCCTCCTCCTCTATCTCTCAGAAATTCAGAAATCCTAAAACAGAAATGAGATCCCTCTTCCAAGTCCTCCCTTCTTCCTTATCCTCCTCTCTCAAAGCCCCCTCATTAATTCCAAACAACCTTATCCCCCATTAATTTCCCAACAACCTTATCCCCCCATTAATTCCCCAACAGCCTTATCCCCCCCATTAATTACTTTACCCACCTTTTAATAATAAAATAATAAAATAATCATTAATATATTTTAATAATTAATTAAATTTAAATTAAAAACTATGATAAAATTAATCAATTTGAAATAATAAAAGACTCATTAATATATGTTAATAATTAATTAAATTTAAATTAAAAACTATGATAAAATTAATCAATTTGGGTTGTTACATACGCCATTGCTACAAGACCCACCATCATGCATTACAATGATGTAGTCATATGGGTGTATTCCCATCTAGACTCAAACACATCTACAATATCGAATGAAGTAGGAGTCTCAATCGCCTCACTTCTACCAGATAACATCCACAGTAGGTATCAATTGTCAAAACCTAAAGTGTACCTGAACAAACCATTTTTGGATACCTCCAGAAAGAAAAAATCCAAGATGACATTTTTAATTAAGGAATAGTGGGTTGAGGATGGGTCATTCAATGTGAAGGACAACAGATTGTACCGCATCCAATATTTCAAGGAACCCTACATGATTTTGGCTTCATTGATCTACATATTATATGGAGAAGAAGGGTCCACATATTTCAATTTGGAGGTACATGTTTCCCACTATGTATCTGGAGCAAGACACACATTCAATTGGGCCCAAATATTAGCAAACACCATCTTTGAACATTCAAGAGAGGCTCCAAGGTTGAAGAAACTAGGTTTTTACATGTCAACTTATTTAATTGATGATGTGTGTTCTAGAAACCTTAGTTTACCTCCAATGCATATGTTTCTCAGAACTATGAGAAAATAATTATAGGAAACACTTCTATGAATTATGTGATCATTTTATGGAACCCTTTGATCCAGGTGAATATCAGTGGCCACCCACCTATTCCAACTGGCTCAAAAAAAATTGTTGGCAACTTACAATTGGATTTTCATCTTCCGAGGTTAGGGTTTTGTATTTTCTTTATGTTAAAAAGACCTTTGGAGCCTCATTGTAACAATCATCTTTTTGCCAATGTGAGTATCCATCACATCTCTTCTCAAAGATAAGCTTCCATCATTCGAGCGAGTCTTTCACTCTATATTTCTACAGTTTTGTACATTTCTCTCATTAATAGAAATTGTGTATTAATGTATCTTTTTGTTATGGTTACGTCTATGATATATATTTGTTATATTATTTATGCATTTATGTACATTTTTTTTATTATATCTATGTTCTCATTTGTTGCCAAAAATAATCTGGATCAGTGGTATCAGAGCATGCTTCTCTTGATCATTTTTCATTTCATGTCCTCAACGAGGTCTGAGTATATAAATTTGGGTCTCGAGCTTGTCTCTCTTGAGGAAAATCACTCTCACATTCCCAAGAAACCCTCCATGACAGAAGAAAATAAAAATGACGGAGCAAAAGATTCTATTAATCTGTTGCTTGAGCAATCTCTCACGCGACAAAGGGACAAAATGATGGAGAATTTTTCCCACATCCTTCAATGTTTGTCAATAAAATAAGGAATGCCTTCATCAAGTGGCCACTTTGGAAGCACCTCTCCTTTCAAGTTACAAGTTAATTTTGATATTCCCATATTTGAAGTTCAGATAAATGCAGATGCCCTAAAAAAATGGTTAAATCTACTAGAAAGTTATTTCTTTGTTCACAATTTTTTCGACAGGGAAAAGATCACCTTCACACTCCTTAAGTATCTCCCCCATGTCAAAAAATGGTGGGAAACTTACTAGGAGAAAATATCCATAGAGGAATATGGAATATATGGGGCCGAGCCCACTTGGGATTTTTTTGTGGATGCGGTCAAAGAAAAATATTACCCTGTTGGTAACTATGACGACTAGTACAAGAGATGTATTGTGCTGCGTCAAGAAAGGAGACAAGAAGTGTCGAAGTTCACCAATACCTTCCATACATTGTGCACCAAGCTGGGTATCAAATATTTTGAGCAACTTTTGGTTCTAAAATACTATGGGTCTCTACACAGTTCCATCCAAACCAAAATGGAGTTTCTAGACATCTCATCGTTGCGAGATGCTTATCAATATGTTGTCAAAATTGAGAAAAAATTTAAGCACCAAAACAAACGGGAGTTCGGATCTGCAAATACTTAACAACCAAAGTATGATAAAGATGAACCTAACAAACAACCTCCTAAAATCTAGTCCAAGCCACATGAAAACAAGGGTCACTGAAAGATGAAGAAGGACATTGGAAAGTGGTGCGACTTCCACAAAATCCCCTGGCACAAAACCGATTAATGTCACTCAAAATAGTCATTAGTGGCTGAGATCAAAGAAAAAGAGTTGAACCCATATTCATAAAATAGTGGCAGAAGACAGATCATCGACACATACCCCACTGTTAATGTCACGACTGCAAGAATTCAACCAAAAGAACCAACAGATTCTGAAGAGGGGGGGTGTTTATTCCATTCATATATGTGGGTGAAGGGGACCCCGTTGCATTTCATTGTTGATAATGAAATCTTGAAGAACCTCATCTCAACAGAGGTTGTCAAACAATTGGGATTATCAACAACACCACATCCGCAACCATCCAACATTGGGTGGCTTCACCAGGGATGAGATTTTTGTGTCATCCAACAATGTCTATTGTCATACGACATCCAACCCTTCAAGGATGAGGTATTATGTGATGTTTCCCCACTAGATGTTTGTGAATTTCTTTTGGCCCAACCCTATATGTGGAAACATCATGATGTTTATGAGTCTTGACCTCGTAGCATCATTGTTACTCTGGAGGGTCAAATCTACAAGATACCATAGGTAGTCATGACTATTGTTCCACCAAAACAGTGCCGCAAGGTAATCTCTCATATTGCAAAATTTAGCCTCTTCACAATATGTTCAAAATTTGAACAGAGGGACATTGCAACCACTGCAACCTTGGCCCAAGACATTTCTATCCAATAGAAGCAGATTGCATAAGAGAAATAAGATATTATTTCTTCACCTACATTTGTGCCTACACACTGCCCAATCAAGACAATATACAACAGGTTCATTGAACAGACTCAACCCCGCCAATAATATACAATAGGTTCATTGAACAGATTCAACCCCGCATCAACAGGTTCGTGACAATCTTCAACAAGCTAAACAATGCAACTTCTCTAACAAGGAAAGTAACTCACAAAGGTTCAGATTCAAAAAATGATTTCCCCTCTCCCCTGGGAACTCAACACAATGGATACCATTTCTTCCTGAGGGAGGATTGATCTAGGTGGATATCGGTGGCCACCCACCTAATCCAACTATCTCAAAACAGTTTGTTGGCAACTTACTAGTTTTAGCATTTTTTCAGTTCCTAAACATGTGGGGCCATTTTGAAGGCCTAACAAATTATTTTTTGCGACTGGGAACCTAAATAATGGCCAAAGTATCTGATTAAGCCCCCAAAATTAATCTCCTCGTCGATACCTTTCCAATGAGCTATCATGCACCCCAAATGGAGATCGTATGACAAAGTTACGCCCCCGAGAAGTTGATACATTAAACTACCCAAAAGGGGGTCCACAAAACTGTTGGCTTTTCATCTTCCAAGGTTAGGGTTTTGGATTTTCTTCATTTAAGAAATGCCTTTGAAGCCTCATTGCAACAATCATGTTCGTTCAAATGTGATTATCCATCACATCTCTTCTCAGAGATAAGTTGCCACGATTCTAGCGAGTATTTCGCTTTGTATTTCTACAATTTTGTACATTTCGCTCATTAATAGAAATTGTGTATTACTATAAATGTTTATGGTTATATATATGATATATCTTTGTTATATTATTGATTCATCTCTGCACATTTATTTTTTATATCTCCTCTCTCATTTCATGCAAAAAATAATATGGATCACCCTTATTTTTTATCATTTACATTCAACCCCTTCAGAGACTTCACAAGGAACCATTTAAGCCATTAGGGATATAGGTGAATATATATATATATATATATATATATATATATATATATATATATATATAGGTGACTGGTGTACTATTGCTCTGCAACTGTTACCTAAATATGTACCAAACATGGTAATTATGAGGGAGATTTCCTAGCAAACGGTGGAAGAAGGGATCACTGCATTTTTGTCTGCCAACTTAAAGATACTTTGGCCAAAGTTTCCCATCAAAGTGGGAAATTTCACCTTACTAAATTTCCCCCATACCAAGAAGGAGGAATTTTTTTTCAAAGAGTTGTCCTTATGTACTGGTATCCCTAGGGTTCATGATCCTAGAGGTATCGTAGGGGAACATCTTAGAAACTTGGGATTTATATTCCCTTTCAAACATGGACCATATGTCCTAGATACCATCTTTAAAATATTTACGTCATATGAAGAGGTTTTAAGTAATATGCAGGGAAACCATGAACATGAAAAATTGCAAGTTGACCAAGAATTAAGAAGGAATATGGTTGAGAAGAGAGCACAATTACTAGCCGTTGCATAGATAGAAGAAGAGTCCAAGAGGAAGGATCAAGAAAAAAAGAGTTATAACTTGAAAGAAAGGCTTTACAGCTAGAGGAGTAACTAGAGAAAAGAGAACATGGAGAAGAGACAAAAACCAAGAAGCAACGGACATAATAAGAGGCCAAAAGGAAGGAGGAAGATGAAAAAAAGCATCAGGAAGAAGAAGAATTCAAAAGGAAAGAAAAAATATAGGAGAATAAAAAGAGAGAATAAGAGAAAGAGATAAATGGAGTAAAAGAAGAAGAAGAAGGAAGACGCATCCCAAAAGGATACAAAAGAATAAAAAAAGAGAAAATAAGAAGAGAGGAGGAAGAAAGAAGAAGAGGTGGAAGAATCAAAGAGACAAAAGAATAGAAAACTAGAAGAAGACAAAAGCAAGGAAGCCATCCCTAGCACTATAAAGCGACTTAAATTGTTGAATTACCCTATTAAATCTGGCAAGTTGGCACCCTAATGAATACAATCCCTGTAGGTTTATCTTACTCCTCATCTCAGATGGTAGAGTTTGATGATGTTGTTGTGTATTTAGGAGAATATTTTTACAACAAATAAAAAAGATGGATTGAGAAAAGATCAAAAAAAAGGCAAAGAATATAAGACACTCCTACCGAGGAGGCATCAGATAAAGTAATTTCATGGAAGTTGGGGCAAGATCCCCAAACCAATGCAATTGACATAGCCTTATTCCTAAGTGTATTTGCAGGAGCTAACTTGGTCACTGCCAGTGAGTTAAATGATACACTTGACAGTTACAAAGCCCCGTTGACACTTGAATATGTTAGGACCAAAACGAAAACCTCACGAGGATGTAAATCCCCTTTCGTTTTTATAGAGGTGGTACTCCTCTTTAATTTAATATTTTCTTGGGAATTCTAGGTATTAAGAATGTGGGACTTTGGAGAAGTTCATCATAGTAATTCAAAGAAATATAAATATTGCAAGAAAGATAAAAGGAAAATGTTTTCTTTTGTTTTTAAAGAAAGTTCTCGAGAGAGGAACATAAGACGAGCACATTCACACATTTAAAGAAAACAAGAACAATTTCCTCACACCCATCATAGTTTAAGATAAAGATTTATGATCACATAAAAATAAAAAGAAGATGATCTGCATGCAAAAGAAAACTTTAACAGAATGGACACATGGGCATCTCAAATAAAGATAATGATAGACCAATCTAAAATAATTTATACTCAAAAGTTAGAGTTACAAAGCACAGTCGAAACTGATCTCAAAATAGCTCCCTTGAAATTTCTAAAAACTATATAGTTTGTTACATATTCTTTGAAATTTAAAATGTGTTTGTCTTGAAGACTAGGATTGGGGCTCCCGTGGACCATAAAGAAAATAAATACAAGAAAAAATCTCGTAGGAGGAGGATGGTGGGAGAAAGAGGTGGAATAACTAGATGAAGGAACTGATAAAGAAAGAAGGATGTGATCAGTGTAAACTTACTATGATGTTCTCCCCTTCTTTTCACTTTCTTGTTGATGTCCTTTTATTGTCTTCATTAACGGTTATAGGAACCATCTCAATTGTTTCTTTCCCCTCGGTGGTAAATTTTTCAATCGCTTTATTAAACCATTCTTCAATATAATTTTTCATTGGTGCCACGTTGATCTCATGTCGTATTTTGATGTTGAACAAATCACCCTCCAAGTCTTGTAGATAAAGGGAAATATCGTGCAACGCTTCTTCAATGTCTTAATTTTTTACAGAGTAGTCCACTAGCCAATTTTCAATGTCGTCCTCATCGTATTCAAGTATACCATAGAAATTTTCAACTGACAACCCTTTAAAAATATCAACTTGTTCGGCAAACTATTGTTTTGTCAAGAACAATGAGTTGAGGATTAATTTGAGTATTGTATTTTGTTAGTGCTTCCGGCTAGGTCTAACTCCATGAGCCTTTTGAATAGTTATTCCCTCCTTGATATAGCTTAGCTAAACACTTGAACAATATCATTCAAGTTTTTTATCTTTTTCTTTCCAGCACATGTTCAACTATTTTATCCGACTTGGAGAGCGAATATCCTCCTCTCTTATCCTTAGTTCTCTCATGTTGGAAACTTTGTTTCCAAAGGTTAGTACAACATCAAGATAAAAACCTTGTTCATTATTTAGGTCATATTGCAAATAATTGTGGAAGGAATGCACCCTCGATCCAAAAGAAGTAATGTTTTTCAAAGTTTCCCATGCCTTTGTGATCAATACCATTATTTTCTTAATATTTATTTCCACATAGCTCCTGGTTGATGTAACTAGGCTTGAGGATCCTTTCAATTTAGCAGCAGGTGTGGTGGTTCCGACTATTTTCAAAGGACTGGAAAGTAGTGGAAGAGGCGTTAAGTCATCTTCGAGTTCCTTGATCCTTTCTTTCAATTTTGTGTTTTCCACTTTAATACCACCAATGGATTCATCCAGAGCATCCCCACTTGCTCTGTGAATTCTAGAAATATGGGAAGGATTGTTGGCCCTTGACCAAGTTTTGGGAGATCCTTGGTCAAGTTTGAACTATTTTTGGACTTCGACAACTTGTCGAAGGAGGAGCACAAGATGAAGCAGATATCGCAGGATCTCAACCCCTTTTTGGGATTTGGGATTATGTAACAGGTATGGGATGTCATCCCATGGGTTTACCCATGTTTAGGCCTATTTTTTAAAGTATAAATAGATGTCTAGGCAATGTAATAAGAGAGCAATGATGAATGTCTAAGTGCTAGATCTATGTGATTAAAGGATTGTAAGGTGCTATGTGCATACTGTGTGAGACTTGTAGAGCTACGTGCAAGCAATTGTAAGAAGGCTTGGTGCTTTACCCTAGCTCGAAGAAGGAGGATCTGGCGGAGTGCACGCATATCTCCTATCTTCTGTGGAGTAGGATTTTGATGCTATATGCCTATAAGAATCTTGACAAAGATAATAAAGAAGAAGAGTTGGTGAACGTAGCCCCGGGGTGGGGGTGAACCACGTGTATGTTGTGTTTCTCTACTTTGTGCAATGTGTTGATGTGTTTGTGTCTTTACTTGCTAAGTTCTTTGATATAGATAGATAGATTTGTTTATGCTTTGTGATAATGATGTATATGGATGTTATATCTGACTTATATGAATGTGCTAGTTCTTGAATCTGTTAGATCTAACCTACTTCTTTATGATAAGTTCTTAGATACATCAGATCTGAATGAATGATGTGCTGCTCTGTTTTATTTGTGGAGTAGATAGTGGTTAAATATTGATGAACTTTCGGTGCTAAGTGCTTTGTTAAGCATTACAATCACATATCTGTGTCCCAGGTAAGGTTGCAGACACCTGAGTCCTGCAACCACCCCTGCCTCTAACTCGGGTGAGACTTCATCTACTTCACAGGTGTTGCCGAAAGGGTCGGTAGTTAGGGTTTTTTTGTTGCATTGTTGTAGCATTGAACCCTGGGTTTTCCCCTGTGCCAACAAGGACAAATATCTCTTAGGTCAACCTCTTGATGAGATTTTCCTTTCTTATTCTTCACATCACCTTTTTCAATAATCAATTTCTTGGATTCCCTATCAAAGACAATGCTCTGAAAAGCAAATGACTCTTCTTCATTGAAGGTCTCATTCTCAATGATTTCCAATGTTGAACTATGATGGGTCGTATTTCCCGGTTGATCAATGTTGGGAAACATTTTATCGATATCTGATTCAAGCTCCATATATTCAAGGGAGAATCTATTAATGTCACTCTCTATGCACTGGTCTTCTTCCTCTTGCATGACATTTTTCCTCTTTTTTCTCAGAGGAAGCTTGTGTGAGATTTCAATTTTTCCCGGAGGGGGATTATTTTGTCATCCACCACCTGAACTAATGTTGGTCACTTTTCTAGATGGTTGGGCCATTGGAGCATTGATATGATATGTTGTAGTTTTAGGAGTAACAGTTGGGGACGGGGCACTCTTCTCGCTTGGACCCTTTCCTTTCTACTTGTAAAACTCATTGATATTGAGTACCATTTCCAAGTCACCAACATTGTGAGTAGGATCGCTTAAGTTATTATCTTCTTCTTCACTCAGAACAATATGGATAAATGAATTCCTAAATCCTACTACCAACATATGTTCCACGAAAATTTCGTTAGGGTCAAACCCTTTTATCTTTTCAGCATATTTCAGATTCAGATTGTGAAAGTGGTTTACAAATTCATCGATCTTGTTTATATTTCTGAATATAAAGCCCCCAAGTTTCTAAGGCAAGGGTATGAATTGATTTTTTGGTTTCTCATGGAAAAAGTGCAGCCATAAATTATACTACCTTGTTGCTTCCATAATAAACATTTTATCATATACATGGCATGTAAGAAAGGATGGATTTTCCTTAGAACCGAAAATCCTAATAACATTTTGATTTTCCATTTGCTCCAACGTCGCCTTTTTATCCAAGAATTTATTTTCCTGGTTGGATATTCTGGGGGTATCTTTTCCAAACAATAATCCTTTGAGAATCGAAACAAAATCATTGGAAACTTCCCAGAAATGCAAGGAAGCTTTGTGTCTCCACAACACTTGGTACTAGAAGGTAATTGGGTCACGTTCACAATTCACCTTTTATAGATAGACAATTTTGGAAAATGACAACAATATGTTATTGCAAACACCAAATAAGAAGCCATAAATAATTTCTTGTCCTTTTTGTATTGTGACAATTGGCAGGAGATTTCAATGGAAATCAATTTGCCCAATTGAAAATATTTTTCTCTTTGACTGTAAAATATAAGATATAAAGAATCATACAGTAAATGATGGCAATACTTTCTTGGCCTGACACCCTAGTGAATAAGCAAGCAATTTTCTGAAAGGGGTTTTTGAACTAGTCAACCTACAACCTGGTAATGTCTTCAGGGACAACCGCAAGATTCTCCAAGAACTCATGAAATAGGTCCAGGTTGTTGTCATTATTTTTCAGGAGATCCCTGAAATCCTCTCCTTTGAAAGTAAGTGTTGGCTCAAGGAACTTCAACATATTATGGAACACTTGAGGTGAAAGAGAGATGGGAGAATGGTATTGAAGCTGGATAATCCATTGAATTTATATGTATTTCTCAACACACCATGCAACCAGTTCCTTGCAATCAAAAACCTAAGGGACACACCATGCACGAGCAATTGCAGATGTTAATATCACTTCCTTCTGAGCATAAGGGGATGAATAGTAAGAATATCCTCTAGACCACTGAAATTTCTATTCCTCATGCCCAAAAATATTCAAAGTATCACCACAAAATTGTTGTCGAGCTGCTGCGGCCATAATTTGACAAGAGTGTTCCTTTAATCTAGACAATATTTGCAATGAGCGCTTGAGAGAGATAAAAATAATATAATGTTCGAAAAATTGTGCTTTAATGTGGTTTAATGAGAAATCTCCTCAATCCATTCGCTTATTAATGACGATTTTTATGAAACATGCATGATGAGTTAGTATCATTAAACCATTCTTAAATGCATATTGGGAAAAGCATGAGGATGGCGGGGACAGATGAGAGCAATTAGGATTTGGGAATTTTTTTGAACCCGCTAACCCGCAGTTGCGAAAGGTAAAAAATAGGCTAAGTGTAGTAATGTGGTCAGTCAAACTCAATATAGGAGAGATGAGATACTTAGGAGCTCGATAAGTCTGATGATCATAATGTAGATCACAGATCTTTGGGTGAAAAATGGATATCGCGGAACTTGGGATATGAAATCTTGAACCCGCAAACCCGCGATTGAAACAAATGGTTAAGTATAGAATAACACGGCAATCAGTTGAACACATGATATGGGGAAATGGATGGAGGTGAGAACCTATGAGTTCGCCAACCCGTGAACCCACCATTTAAAAAAAAAAGTGACTAAGTATAGTAACTAGAAAGGGAAAAATAGAGGGGAGAAAAGAAAAGGGGAATTCAGGTAAGTATAGAAGAGGGAAAAGAAATGGAAAAAAGAAGTTGGGAAAATAGAAAGGGGAGCGAAAATTGGAAACAAGAAATGATCTCAACAACTGGCTCCAATTGTGGGATGATAACCCCCTACGGATTGTCAAGAATCTAGATTATTTATGACCAGGAGCTTCCGTCCATTAGGGTGTGGAATCAAAGGTAAGAATATACAAACTGAAAAATAAATTTATGTACAAGGAGAATGAGAAATTTTTAGGTGAAGAAACCTTTAAAATGTTTCCTGTTGATAGGAAGCATTAATATTTTACCCTTCATGTCTTAGAGAATATAGGAATTAAAACCCAGGATCTTTTCAACAATGTATTGTCCAATCCAGAGTGCTTTGAACTTTGTATGCATCGTTGGTTTCTCCTTGGCCTTGTTCCAAAGTAGCACCAGTTATCCCTTCTAAAAAATCCTTATAGTTTCACTCTGATCAAAATATCTTTTGATACTTTGTTGTCTCTGAGAAGTTTGATTCGGGTCTTTTTTTTGCTCTTCCTCCAATTTCAACAACTAGTTGACCCTCCTTTGGATAGGTGAACTGTCTTCTATATCTTCTGTATTAACCATGAAAGTCAGGGCATTAAGTTTAAGGCTAATTAGCATTTTGGATTCTTTCCCATAAACCAATATATATGAGGACATCCCAGTGTTTTCCTTCGGAGTCGTTATGCTCGCCCACAATGCATCCATCAACGTTAAGTGCCAATTCCTTTGATTCTTGTCAATGGTTTTCTTCAATATCTGGATGAGTGTTTTATTTTTGGATTCCACAAGACCATTTCCTTTTGGATAATAGTTTGATGATTTCCCCATAATAATTCCATATTGTCGATAGAACTCTATGAACTTTGAACCAATGAAAACCAAACCATTATCCGTAATATATTTATCTGGGACACCAAATATTGACATAATATTATCTTTGAGGAACTTGATTAACTCTTCAAAATTATCCCTTTTTAATGCCACTTCCTCTAGCCACTTTTTAAAATAATCTGTAGCGGTCAGAATGTACATGTGTCCCTTGCTCAACTTTGGATTTATTGGGCCGATGACATCAAGTCCCCATTGAGAGAATGGTTGTTCTACAATTATGGGTTGTAAAGGAATCACGTATCTCTTCATTTTTCCTTAAAATGTCTGGCATGATACACACTTCCTTATTGTGGCATATGAGTCTCTGAAAATTGATGGCTAATAAAATAAATCTCTTATTATCTTGTGGGCGGTTGCGGTAGGTGCAAAGTTTCCACCACATATTCCTTCATGGAATTCTCCCATTAGTTCTTTGGCTTGGTTTTCATCAATGCATCTCATTAGTATACCATCATAATTCCTCCTGAACAATATATCAACAATCAACACACATTTATTTTCCTTCATCTTCAACGTTCTTCGCTCCTTAGGGTTCATGGTGACAGGAAACTACCTGGACCTTAAGTAGAATACAATGTCTCTGTACCATTCTGAATCAGCCAATGGTTCTCCTACTGAAATTAAAATCATTCCATCTACAAAATCACTATTCACAATGAGCTTGCATAAACCTTGTCCTTTGAAAGCCTTTAAAGGTTTAATTTCAATATCATATTCTTGTATCTTTTCCATCTAGTTATCCCAATTTCCTTCTCTCAATTGTTGATTGAAAAATATCTTCACCGATGATGATGGAACATAAGAAATAACATGAGAGTTTAGTATGTACATTTGAAAGTGTGCCACCTCTTTCATAAGGGCCGAGGCTTTCTTTTCCAATTCTGAATACCTCAATTCATAGTCATGTAGGTTTTTGTTCATGAAACTTATTGGGAGTTCTTCACATTTGGTATTTTTCTGAGTAAGAACAAATGCAACACCTATTTCTATAGCGAATGAATAGATGATGAAATCCCTTTGAAAATATAGACTAATGAGGATTGGATTTGTGGTTATTGATCCTTTGATATTATTGAAAGCTTCTTGAGTGTCTGTTGTCCATTCAAACCTCTACTCCTTCTTCAATAATAGATTGATCAACTTCACAATACTTGTGTAATCAGGAAAAAACCTTTGCACAAAATTGATCTTTCCGAAAAAAGGATTGAAATCCTTTCTTGGATGATGGAGGGTTGAGTTTATTTATTTCTTTAACTCTTTTTGGATCTATATAAATCCCTTCCTTGCACATAATATGACCCAATAGTTTTCCTTGAGTTACAATGAACAAGCATTTCTTTGGATTTAGAGAGACACCATATAATCTACATCTATCAAAAACTTTCCTCAAGTGATGGATATGATCACCCCCTTTTTTGAATGCACTATCAAGTAATCTTGATAATTTGCTATCAATTTTCCTATCAACCCACAAAATGCATGATCCATGGCCCTCTATAATGTGGCTCCAACATTCTTCAAACCAAAGGGTATTCTAGAATACACATATGTCTCCCATGGTGTTATGAATGTTGTCTTTTCTCTGTCTTCCTCAGCAACCAAGACTTGATTATAGCCATAAAAGCCATCCAGCATGGACATAAAGGCTGATCCAGTGACTTGCTAGAGAAGGAACTCCATATTAGGTAAATAAACGTTATCCTTTATGCTTTCTTTTTAAAGGTATCGGAAATCGACACACATCTGGATTTCCCCAATATTATTTCTTACTATCACAGGATTTGAAAGCCAATCATAATGTCTAATGGGATATATTATTCCAGCCTTCTTTAAATTCTCCAATTCAATCTTTACCAAAGGTTTCAGTTTGGGGTTCATCATCCTTATTTTTTGCTTGATATTTTTTTATTTTTCTCTCAAAGGAATGATGTGTTGGAATATTGTTTTATCATAATATTTCAAATGATCACAGGTCCACGCGAACACATCAATGCATTCTTTAAAATATGAAACATATTGATCAACTTCCTCAGTGATGCAATCAACTCCCAAGTTGACATATTTCGGTGAATTGTCAGTTCCAATATTGACTTTTCTTGTTTCTTGCACGTTTCAAATTTAAACTTTTTCCAAGAGATTCTTAGCATGATCATATTTCATAAAAAGAGACTCAGATTGTATACAATATTTAGGGACAACCATCATGTGATCGTCTTCATCATCATCATCGTTCAACAAAAACATTTCCAACTGTTCATCATTCTCAAACACTTGCAAATATTCCATGTTATCAGGTACATAAGGTCAAAATGATATTTCTACTTGAAAAGATGTTTTGCTTTGTATATCATCTAGGTTTGACAATGAGGCTGCCAAAGACAATGAATCTGTCTTCTAATTCTTTTCCCTTGGAATGAAAGAACTAGAAAGTTCCATCAATTCGTTGACTCTTTTGAAATATAACTTGAGTTTTTCTTTATTTATTTTATACTTATGGGTGACTGGATTAATCACCAACTCGAAGTCACCAGTCACAATTAGATGTTCTATTTTCATTTCTTGTGCAAGAATCATCCCCTTAATCAAGGATTCATATTGTTCCTCATTATTAGTACATGAAAATTCCATTCTAATAGCATGTGGATGCACAATCTTGTTTGGACTCATAAGAACAATTCCAACTCTACTCTCAGAGTTCGAACAAGCTCCATCGAATGACATCCTCCAATAGCCTTCAAACATCCATTCTTGATTCTATGTATCTTGAACTTGCTCTAGGATTTCATTATGTTCCATGTCTAGGATGGAATATTTTCCAATGCCGATGTTTATATAATATTCCATTAATTCATTATATTTCTTCTTGAAAGAGAAGGGTTTTATGGGTTCATGGGGCACCTTAATCATTTCTCCTTATTTGCTTGGAAGCATCATGAAACTTCCATCATTCATTATATATCTCTCGATCATAGATGTCCAATCTCTTCCCAGCACAACTCCATATGTCGGAGGAAGGTCTACCACAATAATATTGAAAACTGTAATAATATGGGGGGTTGTTGTGATCCAAGCATAAAATTCCTTGATTTATCCATAAGATGACACTTTTCTAGAATCAATTGCATATATACTTTCACTAGTTTCGTAATAATTGGTACAAATCATGACCACCAGTGGTATGATATTATTTGTCGTGCCAAAATCAACTAAACAATTATGTAGTGCAACATCATGATTTTCAATTGAAATGTAAAAGGGAGGAATTGTACCTCTCAGCTTGGCATTTGACTGGTTCTGGCTTTGTCTCGGACTGGTAACAACAACGTATGTTCTTTTAGATGGATTGTCCAACAATTTCAAAATGTTTTCCCTCTGTTGGGGAATCTTCACCACTTTTGTAAAAGGAAGAGTTATCCTTAATTTAATTAAGTCCTCTACAACAGCATATGTCATCTAAGTGGAGTTTTACATTAGGTGTTTCCTTTTACTTCCAACGTTGTCCGTCACTTTCTCATTTGACCTTTTCTCACTTGTTTTTTCTTTATCTATTTGGTTTTATTTTTCAGATTCATTCTTATTCTTGGATCTATTTACAAATCCTCTTGTCTGGGTGAAATTTTCTTGTGAGTTGGGGCCATTGTCGCCTTCTTCAAATATATACATGGACATCTCGCATCCATCCATATGCAAAGTTTCGAAACTTTCATCAAGTTAGTAATAATTCTTTTTGCTCAACCATTTTCTCGTCATATGTATCATCCAGAACAATTGCATTGGGAGTAGGCTTCCTGGGAACCCTTGGTCTTTGCGGATTATCCATTTTTTCAAACCTCACTCAGTTTTCTTAGGGAGGGTTCCTTCTTTGATTTGGGACTGGCATTCTTGGATTTTCCATATAATTATATCCCCTTCTTAGTCTAGTTATCTCATTCTGCATTTGCTTTATAGTTCTATTCATTTGTGCAATTTCAATTCTTTGCTTAGTTTATTTTGTCGCCATGGGGTCAACCTTTACGTCTGGTATGGTTCCCTTGAAAAATCCTCCTCCCATTGTTTGGTTTTGAGCCGATCGTGGCTTGAATTCTTCATTCTTTTTTGAACTGGAGCCTCCTTGATTATCAATACTTAATCCTCCTAGTTGCCTTTGTACTTTTCCCAATATAATGTAGGGGTCGGCACCCATTTCAATCATAATTTATTCCATCTCAATGGATTTAGTCATTGCCTCCTCCAAGGTATCCATTTGGGATGTTCTGATAGCATATTTCACATTTAGGGGAATTTCATTCTTACAAAAACCAAGCACAATTGGGTCATTCATTCTTTTATCTTTTGGAATATTACTCAAGGTTTTATTGAACCTGAGATTAAAATCTCACATCCTTTCATTCCTCCTCAAACCAATCTGGGTGAAATCAGTGAGAAGGGTATGATAAGTAATTGGAGGGGTGAACATAGTTAGGAACATGACTTCAAGGTCATTAAACGAGTTAATTGATCTACTAGGTAATGTCATATATCATTCATACGATCTTCCTAATAAGGTTTGCAGAAATAACCTTACCATGAGATCATCATACTCAACATGGTGAAAATAACAAACATCAAGAAATAAGTGCAGATGCCTCTTTGCATCAATTGCTCTGTCTCCAGAATATTCATTTAAAGTTCCCTTAGGGAGAACATGGAGATCATGTTTCTCACCCAGAATATTCAAATGGTAATCTATTATTTTTGTTCTATTTTCAAACCTTAGGTTTTCTTCATTTCTTGCAACATATCTTCCACCTCCTTGTCTCTCCTCATGATGCTTGTCTCATGGTTGTTCATTTCTTTCTGCCATATCTAGAGAGATTCTAGGAATATGCTTTTCACTTTTGAGAATAAAGATTTTCTTTCTTTTACTTCTAGTAATGGGTCCCTTGTATTCTTCCAGCTTCAATCCCAATGTTGTTCTTGCGCTGCTCTAGCTAACCTTTGGTTTCTTCGGTCTTGTCGCTCATCTCTCTTCTCTCTCTAGAGGATTTAACTTTCTTCTTCTTGGACTAATATCTATCAGGACCTTTATGAATCTTCTAGGGTCTTTATTGTAGTTATTACTAGATTGTATAACTGATGTAATATGCTTCACGGATTGTTCAATCCAATTTCTAAGTGGGGTTGATCAGCCTGGGGCAAAGTCATATATTTTTCAAAAATGCTAGACCAGGTTCCTAATTTCATTTCATTCCCCAGTATGGTCGCCAAAAATGTTGACGCTTGAATATGTTAGTAAATAAACGACAACTTCATGAGGATGTAAATCCCCCTATGTTTTTAAAGAGGTGGTACTCCTCTTTAATTTAATATTTTATTGGGAATTCTAGGTATTCAGAATGTGGGACTTTGCAGAAGTCCTTTGTAGTAATTCAAAGAAATATAAATATTGCAAGAAAGATAAAAGGAAAATGTTTTATTTTATTTTTAAATAAAGTTCCTGAGAAAGGACCAGGAACCAAGCACATTCACGCATTTAAAGAAAAAAAGAAAAATTTCTTCACATCCATCATAGTTTAAGATAAATATTTATGATCACATAAAAATAAAAAGAAGATGATTTGCATGCAAAAGAGAAATTTAACAGAGTGGAAACATGGGCAGCTCAAATAAAGATAATGATAGACCAATCTAAAATACTTTATACTGAAAACTCAGAGTTACAAAGCACAGTCGAAATTGATCCCGAAATAGCTCTCTTGAAAGTTCTAAAAAATATATATTCTGTTACATATTCTTTGAAATTTAAAATCTGTTTGTCTTAAAGACTGGGATTGGAGCTCCCATGGACCATAAAGAAAATAAATACAAGAAATAATATTGTAGAAGAAGGATGGTTGGCGAAAGTAGAACAACAAGACCTGGAAAGAAGAAAAATAGAATTTATTAGTCTTCGGTTAAACCTTTATAGTGAAAGAGGTGGAATAACTAGATGAAGGAAATGATAAAGAAAGAAAGATGTGATCAGTGTAAACTTATTATGATGGTATCCCCTTCTTTTCACTTGCTTGTTGATGTCATTTTATTGTCTTGATTAACGGTTACAAGAACTGTCTCAACTGTTTCGTGCCCATGAATGGTCAATTTTTCGATCGCTTTATTAAACCATTCTTCAATATAATTTTTCATTGGTGCCACGTTGATCTCATGATGGATTTTGATGTTGAACAAATCACCCTCCAAGTCTCGTAGATAAAGGGAAATACCGTGCAATGCTTCTTCAATGTATTGAATTTTTACAGAGTAGTCCAATAGAAAATTGTTTATGTCGTCCTCATCATATTCAAGTATACCATAGAAGTTTTCAATTGAAAACCCTTTAAAAATCTCAACTTGTTCATCAAACTATTGTTTTTTCAGGAACAACAAGTTGAGGATTAATTTGGGGTCTTGTATTTCATTAGTGCTTCCATCTAGGTCTACCTCTGTGATCCTTTTGAATAGTTTTTCCCTCCTTGATATAGCTTGGTTGCATGCTTGAACAATATCATTCAAGTTTTTTATCTTTTCTTTCCATCACGCGTTCAATTGTTTTATCCGACTTGGAGAGGTAAGATCCTCCTCTCTTCTCCTTAGTTCTATCATGTTGGAAACATTGTTTCTAAAGGGTAGTACAACATTAAGGTAAAAAAAAATTCATTCTTCAGGTCAGATTGTAAATACTCATGGAATCCATGTGCCCTCAATCCAAACCAAAAGAAGCAATGGTTTTCAAAGTTTCGCATGCCTCTGTGATCAATGACATTCTTTTCTTAATATTCCTTTCCACATATCTCCTGGATGATGTAAGTAGACTTGATGATCCTTTCAATTTAGCAGTGGGTGTGGTGGGTCTGAATATTGTCAAAGGACTGGAAAGTAGTGGAAGAGTCAATAAGGCATCTATCAGTTCCTTGATCCTTTCTTTCAATTTTATGTTTTCCGCTTCAATACCACCAATGGAGTCATACAGAGCATCCCCGGTTGCTTTGTGAATTCTAGAAATATGGGAAGGCTTCATATCTCTTAGGTCAACATTTGAATGAGATTTTCCTTTCTTATTGTTCACATCACCTTTTTCAATAATAAATTTCTTGGACTCCTTGTCAAAGACAACGCTCTGAAAATAAAATGACTCTTCTTCATTGAAGGTCTCATTCTCAATGATTTCCAATGATGAATTATGATGGGCCGTATTTCCCAGTTGATCAATGCGGGGAAATTTTTTCTCGATATCCACTTCGAGCTCCATATATTCAAGGGAGAATTTATTGATGTCAGTCTCTATGCGTTGGTCTTCTTCCTCTTGCATGACATTTTTCCTCTTTTTTCTCATAGGAATCTTGTGCAAGCTTTAAATTTTTCTTGGAGGGGGATTCTTTTCTCCTCCACTACTTGAAATATTGTTGGTTACTTTTCTAGATGGGTGGGTTGTTGGAGCATTGCTCCGAGATGTTGTAGTTTTAGGAGTAATAGTTGGGGCTTGGGCACTCTTCTCGTTGGGACCCTTTCCTTTCTGCTTTTAAAACTCATTGGTATTGAGTACCATTTCCAAGTCACCAACATTGTGAGAAGGAGCACCTAATTTATTATATTTTTCTTCACTCATAACAGTATGGATAAATGAATTTTTGAATCCTACTGCTAGCATATGTTCCACGATTTTTTTTTTAGGGTCAAACCATTTTATCTTTTCAGCATATTTCAGATTCAGATTATGGTAGTGGTTTGCAAATTCATTGATCTTGTTTATATTCTTGAATACAAAGTCCCCAATTTTCCAAGGCAATGATATGAATTTCTTTTTTTGTTTATCATGGAAAAAGTGCACGAAGAAATTATACTGCCTTGCAACTTTCATAATAAACATTTTATCAGATACATGGCATGGAAGAAAGGAGGGATTTTCCTTAGAACCAAAAATATTGATAACGTTGTGATTTTCCATTTTATCCAATGTCCCCTTTCTATCCAGGAATTTATTTTCCTGGTCGGATATTCTGGTGGTATATTTTCCAAACAATAATCCTTTGAGAACTGAAACAAAATCATTAAAAAATTCATAGAAATGCAATGAATATTTGTGTCTCCACAATGCTTGGTACCAGAAGGTAATTGGGTCACGTTCTCAATTCACCCTTTTACATATAGACAATTTTGGGAAAATGACAACAAGATGCTATCGCAAACACAAATTAAGAAGCCATAAAGAATTTCTTGTCCTTTTTGTACTGTGACAATTGGGAGGAGATTTCCATGGAAATCAATTTTCCCCAATCGAAAATATCTTTCTCTTTGACTGTAAAATATAATATATAAATAATCATACGGGAAATGTTGGCGGTACTTTATTGGCATGTCACCCTAGTGAATAACCAAGAAATTTCCCAAAAGGGGTTTTTGAACGAGTCGACCTGCAACCTAGTAATGTCTTCAAGGATAGCCATGGGATTTTCCAAGAACTCAGGCAAGAGGTCCATGTCATGATTTTTCAAGAGATCCCTGCAATCCTATCCTTTGAAAGTAAGTGTTGGCTCGGGGAGCTTCAACATCTTACGGAACACTTGAGGTGAAAGAGAGATGGGAGAATTTTCTTGAAGTGGGATAATCCATTGACTTGGTATGTATTTCTTAATGCACCATGCAACCAGTTCCTTGCAATCAAAAACCTCAGGGATACACCCTACACGATAAATTTCGAAAGTCCAGATCACTTCCTTCTCAACAAAAGGGGATGAATAGTAAGAATACTCTCTAGACCACTGAAAGTTTTGGTCCTCACACGCAAAAATATTCAAAGTATCACCGTAGAACTATTGTTGAGATACTGTGGCCATAATTTGACGAGACTCTTCCTTTAATCCATATAATATTTTCAATGAGAGCTTGAGAGAGATAACAATAATATAATCTTCGACAAATCGTGCTTTATTGCAGTTTAGTGAGAAATCTCCTCGAGCCCTTTGCTTATTAATGATGATATTTATGGAACTAAAATGATGAGTTAGTAGCATTAAACCATTCTTAAATGAGTATTTGGAAAAGCACAAGGATGGTAGGGACAGACGAGAGAAATTAGGATTTGGGAATTTTTGTGAACCTGCCAACCCAGGAACCTGTGGTTGTGAAAGGTCAAAAATAGGATAAGTGTCATAATGCGTTCGGTCGGAATCAATATAGGAGAGATGATATACTTAGTAGTTTGGTAAGTCTAATGGTCATAATGTAGATTGCAGATCTTTGGGTGCAAAATGGATATCACAAAACTTGGGATATGAAAACTTGAACTCACAAACCCACAATTGCAAAAAATGGTTAAGTATAGAATAACATGGTGGTCAGTCGGACTCACGATATGGGAATATGGATGGAGGTGAGAACCTACGAGTCCTTCAACCCACGAACCTGCCATTTAAAAACAAATGACTACGTATAGTGACTAGAAAGGGAAAAATAGAGGGGAGAAAAGAAAAGGGGGATTCAAGTAAGTATAGAAGAGGGAAAAGAAATGGAAAGCAAAAGTTGGGAAAACAGAAAGGGGAGGGAAACTCGAAAGTGGGAAATGGTCTCAACGAGCCCAAGTATAAATGTTGGAAGAGAAGTTGAAACAACAAAGGGAACAAATGGAGGAGGAATTCAAGAAGTAGACTGATGAGAAAGATCATCTATATAAATATGAAGTAGAATCTTTGAGAAAAACACATTTTTAGGAGATTGAATTGATATAAACAAAGCACT
>ML801150.1:552434-566781 GCA_009831015.1 Picea engelmannii
TTATTATCTTGTGGGCGGTTGCGGTAGGTGCAAAGTTTCCACCACATATTCCTTCATGGAATTCTCCCATTAGTTCTTTGGCTTGGTTTTCATCAATGCATCTCATTAGTATACCATCATAATTCCTCCTGAACAATATATCAACAATCAACACACATTTATTTTCCTTCATCTTCAACGTTCTTCGCTCCTTAGGGTTCATGGTGACAGGAAACTACCTGGACCTTAAGTAGAATACAATGTCTCTGTACCATTCTGAATCAGCCAATGGTTCTCCTACTGAAATTAAAATCATTCCATCTACAAAATCACTATTCACAATGAGCTTGCATAAACCTTGTCCTTTGAAAGCCTTTAAAGGTTTAATTTCAATATCATATTCTTGTATCTTTTCCATCTAGTTATCCCAATTTCCTTCTCTCAATTGTTGATTGAAAAATATCTTCACCGATGATGATGGAACATAAGAAATAACATGAGAGTTTAGTATGTACATTTGAAAGTGTGCCACCTCTTTCATAAGGGCCGAGGCTTTCTTTTCCAATTCTGAATACCTCAATTCATAGTCATGTAGGTTTTTGTTCATGAAACTTATTGGGAGTTCTTCACATTTGGTATTTTTCTGAGTAAGAACAAATGCAACACCTATTTCTATAGCGAATGAATAGATGATGAAATCCCTTTGAAAATATAGACTAATGAGGATTGGATTTGTGGTTATTGATCCTTTGATATTATTGAAAGCTTCTTGAGTGTCTGTTGTCCATTCAAACCTCTACTCCTTCTTCAATAATAGATTGATCAACTTCACAATACTTGTGTAATCAGGAAAAAACCTTTGCACAAAATTGATCTTTCCGAAAAAAGGATTGAAATCCTTTCTTGGATGATGGAGGGTTGAGTTTATTTATTTCTTTAACTCTTTTTGGATCTATATAAATCCCTTCCTTGCACATAATATGACCCAATAGTTTTCCTTGAGTTACAATGAACAAGCATTTCTTTGGATTTAGAGAGACACCATATAATCTACATCTATCAAAAACTTTCCTCAAGTGATGGATATGATCACCCCCTTTTTTGAATGCACTATCAAGTAATCTTGATAATTTGCTATCAATTTTCCTATCAACCCACAAAATGCATGATCCATGGCCCTCTATAATGTGGCTCCAACATTCTTCAAACCAAAGGGTATTCTAGAATACACATATGTCTCCCATGGTGTTATGAATGTTGTCTTTTCTCTGTCTTCCTCAGCAACCAAGACTTGATTATAGCCATAAAAGCCATCCAGCATGGACATAAAGGCTGATCCAGTGACTTGCTAGAGAAGGAACTCCATATTAGGTAAATAAACGTTATCCTTTATGCTTTCTTTTTAAAGGTATCGGAAATCGACACACATCTGGATTTCCCCAATATTATTTCTTACTATCACAGGATTTGAAAGCCAATCATAATGTCTAATGGGATATATTATTCCAGCCTTCTTTAAATTCTCCAATTCAATCTTTACCAAAGGTTTCAGTTTGGGGTTCATCATCCTTATTTTTTGCTTGATATTTTTTTATTTTTCTCTCAAAGGAATGATGTGTTGGAATATTGTTTTATCATAATATTTCAAATGATCACAGGTCCACGCGAACACATCAATGCATTCTTTAAAATATGAAACATATTGATCAACTTCCTCAGTGATGCAATCAACTCCCAAGTTGACATATTTCGGTGAATTGTCAGTTCCAATATTGACTTTTCTTGTTTCTTGCACGTTTCAAATTTAAACTTTTTCCAAGAGATTCTTAGCATGATCATATTTCATAAAAAGAGACTCAGATTGTATACAATATTTAGGGACAACCATCATGTGATCGTCTTCATCATCATCATCGTTCAACAAAAACATTTCCAACTGTTCATCATTCTCAAACACTTGCAAATATTCCATGTTATCAGGTACATAAGGTCAAAATGATATTTCTACTTGAAAAGATGTTTTGCTTTGTATATCATCTAGGTTTGACAATGAGGCTGCCAAAGACAATGAATCTGTCTTCTAATTCTTTTCCCTTGGAATGAAAGAACTAGAAAGTTCCATCAATTCGTTGACTCTTTTGAAATATAACTTGAGTTTTTCTTTATTTATTTTATACTTATGGGTGACTGGATTAATCACCAACTCGAAGTCACCAGTCACAATTAGATGTTCTATTTTCATTTCTTGTGCAAGAATCATCCCCTTAATCAAGGATTCATATTGTTCCTCATTATTAGTACATGAAAATTCCATTCTAATAGCATGTGGATGCACAATCTTGTTTGGACTCATAAGAACAATTCCAACTCTACTCTCAGAGTTCGAACAAGCTCCATCGAATGACATCCTCCAATAGCCTTCAAACATCCATTCTTGATTCTATGTATCTTGAACTTGCTCTAGGATTTCATTATGTTCCATGTCTAGGATGGAATATTTTCCAATGCCGATGTTTATATAATATTCCATTAATTCATTATATTTCTTCTTGAAAGAGAAGGGTTTTATGGGTTCATGGGGCACCTTAATCATTTCTCCTTATTTGCTTGGAAGCATCATGAAACTTCCATCATTCATTATATATCTCTCGATCATAGATGTCCAATCTCTTCCCAGCACAACTCCATATGTCGGAGGAAGGTCTACCACAATAATATTGAAAACTGTAATAATATGGGGGGTTGTTGTGATCCAAGCATAAAATTCCTTGATTTATCCATAAGATGACACTTTTCTAGAATCAATTGCATATATACTTTCACTAGTTTCGTAATAATTGGTACAAATCATGACCACCAGTGGTATGATATTATTTGTCGTGCCAAAATCAACTAAACAATTATGTAGTGCAACATCATGATTTTCAATTGAAATGTAAAAGGGAGGAATTGTACCTCTCAGCTTGGCATTTGACTGGTTCTGGCTTTGTCTCGGACTGGTAACAACAACGTATGTTCTTTTAGATGGATTGTCCAACAATTTCAAAATGTTTTCCCTCTGTTGGGGAATCTTCACCACTTTTGTAAAAGGAAGAGTTATCCTTAATTTAATTAAGTCCTCTACAACAGCATATGTCATCTAAGTGGAGTTTTACATTAGGTGTTTCCTTTTACTTCCAACGTTGTCCGTCACTTTCTCATTTGACCTTTTCTCACTTGTTTTTTCTTTATCTATTTGGTTTTATTTTTCAGATTCATTCTTATTCTTGGATCTATTTACAAATCCTCTTGTCTGGGTGAAATTTTCTTGTGAGTTGGGGCCATTGTCGCCTTCTTCAAATATATACATGGACATCTCGCATCCATCCATATGCAAAGTTTCGAAACTTTCATCAAGTTAGTAATAATTCTTTTTGCTCAACCATTTTCTCGTCATATGTATCATCCAGAACAATTGCATTGGGAGTAGGCTTCCTGGGAACCCTTGGTCTTTGCGGATTATCCATTTTTTCAAACCTCACTCAGTTTTCTTAGGGAGGGTTCCTTCTTTGATTTGGGACTGGCATTCTTGGATTTTCCATATAATTATATCCCCTTCTTAGTCTAGTTATCTCATTCTGCATTTGCTTTATAGTTCTATTCATTTGTGCAATTTCAATTCTTTGCTTAGTTTATTTTGTCGCCATGGGGTCAACCTTTACGTCTGGTATGGTTCCCTTGAAAAATCCTCCTCCCATTGTTTGGTTTTGAGCCGATCGTGGCTTGAATTCTTCATTCTTTTTTGAACTGGAGCCTCCTTGATTATCAATACTTAATCCTCCTAGTTGCCTTTGTACTTTTCCCAATATAATGTAGGGGTCGGCACCCATTTCAATCATAATTTATTCCATCTCAATGGATTTAGTCATTGCCTCCTCCAAGGTATCCATTTGGGATGTTCTGATAGCATATTTCACATTTAGGGGAATTTCATTCTTACAAAAACCAAGCACAATTGGGTCATTCATTCTTTTATCTTTTGGAATATTACTCAAGGTTTTATTGAACCTGAGATTAAAATCTCACATCCTTTCATTCCTCCTCAAACCAATCTGGGTGAAATCAGTGAGAAGGGTATGATAAGTAATTGGAGGGGTGAACATAGTTAGGAACATGACTTCAAGGTCATTAAACGAGTTAATTGATCTACTAGGTAATGTCATATATCATTCATACGATCTTCCTAATAAGGTTTGCAGAAATAACCTTACCATGAGATCATCATACTCAACATGGTGAAAATAACAAACATCAAGAAATAAGTGCAGATGCCTCTTTGCATCAATTGCTCTGTCTCCAGAATATTCATTTAAAGTTCCCTTAGGGAGAACATGGAGATCATGTTTCTCACCCAGAATATTCAAATGGTAATCTATTATTTTTGTTCTATTTTCAAACCTTAGGTTTTCTTCATTTCTTGCAACATATCTTCCACCTCCTTGTCTCTCCTCATGATGCTTGTCTCATGGTTGTTCATTTCTTTCTGCCATATCTAGAGAGATTCTAGGAATATGCTTTTCACTTTTGAGAATAAAGATTTTCTTTCTTTTACTTCTAGTAATGGGTCCCTTGTATTCTTCCAGCTTCAATCCCAATGTTGTTCTTGCGCTGCTCTAGCTAACCTTTGGTTTCTTCGGTCTTGTCGCTCATCTCTCTTCTCTCTCTAGAGGATTTAACTTTCTTCTTCTTGGACTAATATCTATCAGGACCTTTATGAATCTTCTAGGGTCTTTATTGTAGTTATTACTAGATTGTATAACTGATGTAATATGCTTCACGGATTGTTCAATCCAATTTCTAAGTGGGGTTGATCAGCCTGGGGCAAAGTCATATATTTTTCAAAAATGCTAGACCAGGTTCCTAATTTCATTTCATTCCCCAGTATGGTCGCCAAAAATGTTGACGCTTGAATATGTTAGTAAATAAACGACAACTTCATGAGGATGTAAATCCCCCTATGTTTTTAAAGAGGTGGTACTCCTCTTTAATTTAATATTTTATTGGGAATTCTAGGTATTCAGAATGTGGGACTTTGCAGAAGTCCTTTGTAGTAATTCAAAGAAATATAAATATTGCAAGAAAGATAAAAGGAAAATGTTTTATTTTATTTTTAAATAAAGTTCCTGAGAAAGGACCAGGAACCAAGCACATTCACGCATTTAAAGAAAAAAAGAAAAATTTCTTCACATCCATCATAGTTTAAGATAAATATTTATGATCACATAAAAATAAAAAGAAGATGATTTGCATGCAAAAGAGAAATTTAACAGAGTGGAAACATGGGCAGCTCAAATAAAGATAATGATAGACCAATCTAAAATACTTTATACTGAAAACTCAGAGTTACAAAGCACAGTCGAAATTGATCCCGAAATAGCTCTCTTGAAAGTTCTAAAAAATATATATTCTGTTACATATTCTTTGAAATTTAAAATCTGTTTGTCTTAAAGACTGGGATTGGAGCTCCCATGGACCATAAAGAAAATAAATACAAGAAATAATATTGTAGAAGAAGGATGGTTGGCGAAAGTAGAACAACAAGACCTGGAAAGAAGAAAAATAGAATTTATTAGTCTTCGGTTAAACCTTTATAGTGAAAGAGGTGGAATAACTAGATGAAGGAAATGATAAAGAAAGAAAGATGTGATCAGTGTAAACTTATTATGATGGTATCCCCTTCTTTTCACTTGCTTGTTGATGTCATTTTATTGTCTTGATTAACGGTTACAAGAACTGTCTCAACTGTTTCGTGCCCATGAATGGTCAATTTTTCGATCGCTTTATTAAACCATTCTTCAATATAATTTTTCATTGGTGCCACGTTGATCTCATGATGGATTTTGATGTTGAACAAATCACCCTCCAAGTCTCGTAGATAAAGGGAAATACCGTGCAATGCTTCTTCAATGTATTGAATTTTTACAGAGTAGTCCAATAGAAAATTGTTTATGTCGTCCTCATCATATTCAAGTATACCATAGAAGTTTTCAATTGAAAACCCTTTAAAAATCTCAACTTGTTCATCAAACTATTGTTTTTTCAGGAACAACAAGTTGAGGATTAATTTGGGGTCTTGTATTTCATTAGTGCTTCCATCTAGGTCTACCTCTGTGATCCTTTTGAATAGTTTTTCCCTCCTTGATATAGCTTGGTTGCATGCTTGAACAATATCATTCAAGTTTTTTATCTTTTCTTTCCATCACGCGTTCAATTGTTTTATCCGACTTGGAGAGGTAAGATCCTCCTCTCTTCTCCTTAGTTCTATCATGTTGGAAACATTGTTTCTAAAGGGTAGTACAACATTAAGGTAAAAAAAAATTCATTCTTCAGGTCAGATTGTAAATACTCATGGAATCCATGTGCCCTCAATCCAAACCAAAAGAAGCAATGGTTTTCAAAGTTTCGCATGCCTCTGTGATCAATGACATTCTTTTCTTAATATTCCTTTCCACATATCTCCTGGATGATGTAAGTAGACTTGATGATCCTTTCAATTTAGCAGTGGGTGTGGTGGGTCTGAATATTGTCAAAGGACTGGAAAGTAGTGGAAGAGTCAATAAGGCATCTATCAGTTCCTTGATCCTTTCTTTCAATTTTATGTTTTCCGCTTCAATACCACCAATGGAGTCATACAGAGCATCCCCGGTTGCTTTGTGAATTCTAGAAATATGGGAAGGCTTCATATCTCTTAGGTCAACATTTGAATGAGATTTTCCTTTCTTATTGTTCACATCACCTTTTTCAATAATAAATTTCTTGGACTCCTTGTCAAAGACAACGCTCTGAAAATAAAATGACTCTTCTTCATTGAAGGTCTCATTCTCAATGATTTCCAATGATGAATTATGATGGGCCGTATTTCCCAGTTGATCAATGCGGGGAAATTTTTTCTCGATATCCACTTCGAGCTCCATATATTCAAGGGAGAATTTATTGATGTCAGTCTCTATGCGTTGGTCTTCTTCCTCTTGCATGACATTTTTCCTCTTTTTTCTCATAGGAATCTTGTGCAAGCTTTAAATTTTTCTTGGAGGGGGATTCTTTTCTCCTCCACTACTTGAAATATTGTTGGTTACTTTTCTAGATGGGTGGGTTGTTGGAGCATTGCTCCGAGATGTTGTAGTTTTAGGAGTAATAGTTGGGGCTTGGGCACTCTTCTCGTTGGGACCCTTTCCTTTCTGCTTTTAAAACTCATTGGTATTGAGTACCATTTCCAAGTCACCAACATTGTGAGAAGGAGCACCTAATTTATTATATTTTTCTTCACTCATAACAGTATGGATAAATGAATTTTTGAATCCTACTGCTAGCATATGTTCCACGATTTTTTTTTTAGGGTCAAACCATTTTATCTTTTCAGCATATTTCAGATTCAGATTATGGTAGTGGTTTGCAAATTCATTGATCTTGTTTATATTCTTGAATACAAAGTCCCCAATTTTCCAAGGCAATGATATGAATTTCTTTTTTTGTTTATCATGGAAAAAGTGCACGAAGAAATTATACTGCCTTGCAACTTTCATAATAAACATTTTATCAGATACATGGCATGGAAGAAAGGAGGGATTTTCCTTAGAACCAAAAATATTGATAACGTTGTGATTTTCCATTTTATCCAATGTCCCCTTTCTATCCAGGAATTTATTTTCCTGGTCGGATATTCTGGTGGTATATTTTCCAAACAATAATCCTTTGAGAACTGAAACAAAATCATTAAAAAATTCATAGAAATGCAATGAATATTTGTGTCTCCACAATGCTTGGTACCAGAAGGTAATTGGGTCACGTTCTCAATTCACCCTTTTACATATAGACAATTTTGGGAAAATGACAACAAGATGCTATCGCAAACACAAATTAAGAAGCCATAAAGAATTTCTTGTCCTTTTTGTACTGTGACAATTGGGAGGAGATTTCCATGGAAATCAATTTTCCCCAATCGAAAATATCTTTCTCTTTGACTGTAAAATATAATATATAAATAATCATACGGGAAATGTTGGCGGTACTTTATTGGCATGTCACCCTAGTGAATAACCAAGAAATTTCCCAAAAGGGGTTTTTGAACGAGTCGACCTGCAACCTAGTAATGTCTTCAAGGATAGCCATGGGATTTTCCAAGAACTCAGGCAAGAGGTCCATGTCATGATTTTTCAAGAGATCCCTGCAATCCTATCCTTTGAAAGTAAGTGTTGGCTCGGGGAGCTTCAACATCTTACGGAACACTTGAGGTGAAAGAGAGATGGGAGAATTTTCTTGAAGTGGGATAATCCATTGACTTGGTATGTATTTCTTAATGCACCATGCAACCAGTTCCTTGCAATCAAAAACCTCAGGGATACACCCTACACGATAAATTTCGAAAGTCCAGATCACTTCCTTCTCAACAAAAGGGGATGAATAGTAAGAATACTCTCTAGACCACTGAAAGTTTTGGTCCTCACACGCAAAAATATTCAAAGTATCACCGTAGAACTATTGTTGAGATACTGTGGCCATAATTTGACGAGACTCTTCCTTTAATCCATATAATATTTTCAATGAGAGCTTGAGAGAGATAACAATAATATAATCTTCGACAAATCGTGCTTTATTGCAGTTTAGTGAGAAATCTCCTCGAGCCCTTTGCTTATTAATGATGATATTTATGGAACTAAAATGATGAGTTAGTAGCATTAAACCATTCTTAAATGAGTATTTGGAAAAGCACAAGGATGGTAGGGACAGACGAGAGAAATTAGGATTTGGGAATTTTTGTGAACCTGCCAACCCAGGAACCTGTGGTTGTGAAAGGTCAAAAATAGGATAAGTGTCATAATGCGTTCGGTCGGAATCAATATAGGAGAGATGATATACTTAGTAGTTTGGTAAGTCTAATGGTCATAATGTAGATTGCAGATCTTTGGGTGCAAAATGGATATCACAAAACTTGGGATATGAAAACTTGAACTCACAAACCCACAATTGCAAAAAATGGTTAAGTATAGAATAACATGGTGGTCAGTCGGACTCACGATATGGGAATATGGATGGAGGTGAGAACCTACGAGTCCTTCAACCCACGAACCTGCCATTTAAAAACAAATGACTACGTATAGTGACTAGAAAGGGAAAAATAGAGGGGAGAAAAGAAAAGGGGGATTCAAGTAAGTATAGAAGAGGGAAAAGAAATGGAAAGCAAAAGTTGGGAAAACAGAAAGGGGAGGGAAACTCGAAAGTGGGAAATGGTCTCAACGAGCCCAAGTATAAATGTTGGAAGAGAAGTTGAAACAACAAAGGGAACAAATGGAGGAGGAATTCAAGAAGTAGACTGATGAGAAAGATCATCTATATAAATATGAAGTAGAATCTTTGAGAAAAACACATTTTTAGGAGATTGAATTGATATAAACAAAGCACTAGGAAATTAGATTACTCTCTTTGAGTAGCATCGAGTGAAAATCATTGAATATGAATAAAAAGTGAAAACTCTAGAGGCATAATTGAAATATACCAATAAAGTAACCAATGTCCTTGAGGTTGTGAGAGAAGAAGCTACAATTCAAAACAAAGAGTTGAGAGAATCCTAGAAAAACTTCTTCAACGAGTTGAATGACATCCAGGATTATCAGCAAGATGTCATCAAGATATTTGATCAACTAGATAATATTAAAATCCAATATACTAATAAAAAACATGAATTTGGTAGAATAGTTCACTGGCAAGGTATACATCGGGATACCTCTACAGACCTTTTCAAGTTCACCAGAAAATAACATGGGAACTTGGAAGAATAAAATTACATTAGATAGCTGGAAAAACTCCTATGAGAATGTTAAGGAACCCATAAGTAGCACCAACAACACTTGTGCTAGAATGCTAAATTTTGTTGATGTGTTACTAGAACTATTTAAAATTCCATTCATGGATGAGCTAGCTCAAGCAGGAACTATTAAGATAAGAATAATATAGGTAGAGGAAAACATACATAAAATCAAGCAAGTCGTTGAACAACTCATAGAGGTCAGCAAAGAAGTATTAAGTCCGTCATTTATCCAACCCATCAAATATGCCTCAACCGTAGATAAATTTATAAGAAGAATTGACATGGATCTGAAGAGAGAAGTTGTTGAACGAGTATACGATGGAAAGATGGAGTTAGAGAAGATAAAGGTAAATATACTAGGAAAATAACCAAGGCATATTACTCCTGGGTTACATATGTGGAAGATGTGGCTTCAAAAATATCTTCTTGATTTTGTATAGTTAAATAATGTTTAATTGCATTCAAATTGTATATAAGACATAAATATTTGAAACAAAGAGATGTAATTGTAGCCATGGTAGTTACATAATGTAAAGAGACTCTCTTATTCTATAAAAGAGAGCTCCATGGGAGAAATAAGGACTTTTTCCCGTTGTAACATTCGATGATACTATTATCTCTTATGAAATAAAGAGCAAAAACCATTTTGGAAACCATGAACGTTTTCACGTGTGTATGGGACTATTCTACATGTACATGTAATTTATAGGTTTCTTGAGTAACATTGCATATGAACTACTTATGTGTTTGTTATTTGAGAAATTAATTAATTTATGCTTACTAATTGATGTAGTGATGGTGTTAGAGGTATAATCTGTAACTATTTAGGGTTATCATCTGTTACACTATTGTTTAATTCTATTATTGTTGACATGAAACATTTCTACATTCTGTGGAATAATATTTTATTGTATCTATATTGTTAGAAAATCTCTTGATCATGACATGTTATAAATAGAGTAGAATAGATAAAAAAATAATTAAGTGGTTAAATTTAGTTATAGCAAGAGTTATTTGGAGGAAAATTCAACCTCATTTTTGTAATCTAAATTTTTAGTGGAAATCAGGGCCACATAATGGTCGAAATTTTCCATCCCAAACGAGTGTGAGTCTATTTGGGACTCTCCATCGGGAATTTTCCCTTACCTTATTGATAGGCCATTTGGACCCATCAACATATCCATGCCACCAATTTCTTTCAAACTATTAATAACAAGTTCATAAATTATTTCAGTTGTAGAATTCTCCCTCATTTTATGAATCCCAAGTAGATAATTCCTAATATGGTTAGCAACCATATAAATACTCATGTAGATCCATACGGAAGACAATGAAAAAAACCTAGCATTCACAATCTTCTCTTTCATATAATCCTTGTCTACTTGAGCTAGATATATTTCCTATTTCCAACCAATCATTATAGACCAATGAGAAGATGGGAATTTTTGACACTTTAAGAAAATATAGATATTTTATGTAATATAAATAATGTATTATAGGATGACCTCTATATAGGATGTGAAACACAATTCTTAATTGCATCATCTTGGATAACAAATTTCTTTCCATCGACTTTCAAAATAGAGATGTGATGGTTCCTCCACTTGCCTTGAGTTTTCCCTTACTTTTTGAATATTTCTTATATTCTTATTCATATTTGACATGTTTACTTTCCTCATAATATTTCCATATGATAATAAATTTCTCCTCACTAATTACATTTTTCTTCAACAAGCTACTACCAGAGACCAACAACCAATATATTTTGGAGAAGTTACAACAACAATACAAGGAATCAAAAGAAAGAAATTTATGCAACAACTAACCACCAAGAATTAAGACCGAAAAGAATTGATTTTGGATGGATGGATCATCATAAATGGAATGAAGAAGGCAAGAACATAAGAAAATCATATTACTTGGTTTCATCACATGTGAAGCCTTTAATTGCAGAGCTTTGATGAAAAATCTTTTTGAAGGAGGGTACTATGTTATGACCCAAGGTGGGCATATATGGGGTTAAATGTATATGATATGACCGCAAGGGTGGGCATATATGGTAATAAATGTACATGTAATGTGTAAATGTATATATATTAGGGTCAACCTAATAGTAAAGGGACCTCATGTGTAGTGTGTGAATAGGTATATATAGAGATCATGTATTCATTATTGAGGACATATGAGTTGTGATGTATAAACGTATTGGGTACTTGGAGGATTTTCTCCTATTCTTTGAGTTATTGTGTAATTCATCTCTCTTATATATCTTGGATTTGTGCTCCATGCTCACATTTGTGTACATGGTGTGTAAGATTTTTTTATTCTGATATCTTAATAGTTTAGATCATTACACTTATCATACACCTTTCCTGCATGCTTCTCTTTTGCATATAACTTCATATGAAATTTCATTGCCTTGCCAATTTTCCAACTACAATTAATGCATATAACTTGTGAATTATCTTTCTCATTTGTTGGAGATATTAGTTCAATAAATGGAAAAAATTTAGACCCATTCTCATTGGAAAAGTATACCAATGTTCCATTGGCGTTTTCTTCTTTTCTATGAATGGATTGTGTCATCTTCCGAGGAAAAACCTTCAATGTTTTTATTACCAATTTATGGTGAAAATGAATTTATCTCACTTGGATCACTACAGGAACCTATTCTCTCATCCATTATATGTATATTAGATGCATTCTAAAAATAATTGACATTTCTCTCAGTGATAGGTTTCTCAAAAGAGCTCAAAGCATAAATAGAACGTGGATTCTTGGTGATCCAGATTATTATTGGAACGGAATGAAAGAAGAGATATTACAATGAAATACACATAAAAAATTCCAGAAACAGAGAAATACAACAATACATGATTTCTATTAATGAAATAAATGTATAGAGACTGTAAAAATACAGAGTGCAAGACTCGCTAGAATGGTGGCAGCTTTATCTCTGAGAAGAGATGCGACGGCTACGTTGATTTGCAAGAAGATGATTACAATGAGGCTTTGAAGGAATTTTTTATGATAAACATGAATTCCAAAACCCTAGACATCCAAAACCCTAACCCTAGTAGATGAAGCGTCAAAAGTCATGTGGGCCCTGTTGGGGTAAGTTAGTACATTAACTTTTTGGGGTCATAAATTTTGCATACGATATTTGTTTTAGGCATGTGATAGCCTGTTGGAAAGGTTGTTTTGAGAAATACGCATTATGCCACCAAAATCTAACTCTGTCCACAGTTTGAGTATGACAAGACAAGAAAAAACTGTTTAGATCCCCAAAACGACCCTAGAAGTACAACAAGATGCACATACATGAAAACTTCCAAAATATGCTAGTTGGAATAGTTGGGCAGCCACTAATATCCACCTGTATGTTGTGTATGGATTCAGGATAGTCCTATAAGTGCAGAACCCACAATTATAAAGATATTTCCCCATTACAGAGAAACGTGTTGAACTGAAAACTGTCAAGATGAGCCAGTTGGAATTTGGAATAGGTGGGTGGCCACCAATATCAACCTGCATCACTTGGATTGAGGTTTTTGAAAGTATGATAATACATCCCTTCGTCTTGATGTTTTCTTTCCATGATCAGTGTTTGAAATCACACTGAATGTTCCACAATTGAAATTTCAAATTGATTTAGAAACCAAAAGTGAAACTTGCATGAGAAAAACAATATAAAATTAGTACAATTCCCTACCAAGTATAGAATCTTTGTATATATTTTATTTTTTATCATCCCTCTTATGAAACTAATCCAGGTGGATATTGGTGGCCACCCACCTTTTCCAACTAGTTCAAAATAGTTTTCTAGCAATTTTGGTAATTTACTATTTTTAGAAGTTTTTAACTTCTTGGGCCATTTTGAGGGCCTAAATGAAGGTTTTTAGAGATCAAGCTTCTCAATTATATCTGAAGGAATTATTGAGCCACCAAAATGAATCTCCTCAGTAATACCTTTCCAATGGGCTATCATATGCCTAAAATGAAGATCGTATGCAAAAGTTACGACCCTGGGAAGTTGATGTACTAACTTACCCAAATGGGGCCCACATGACTGTTGGCGCTTCATCTCCTAGGGTTAGGTTTTTGGATGTATAGGTTTTTTGGCATTCCTATTTATTGTAAAAATGCCTTCAGAGCCTCATTGTAATCATCTTCTTGTGAATGCGATTAGCCGTCACATCTTTTCTCAGAGATAAGATGCCACCATTCTAGCGAGTCTTTCACTCTGTATTTTTACAGTCTCTGTACATTTATTTCATTAATAGAAATTGTGTATTATTGTATATTTGTGTTTATGGTTTCATATCTGATACATTTCTATTATATTATTGAATATTTGCAATATCTATGTACATTTATTTATTATATCTCCACTCTCATTTCGTGCCGAAAATAATCCGAATCAGTGGTATCAGTGTTGGGTATGTGTTATATTCTTTGCATGTGTGTGTGTGTGTGGGTGCGTCAGATATGACAACTGCGTCTGACGATCCCTTCATCTAGAGC
>ML801150.1:577837-592960 GCA_009831015.1 Picea engelmannii
TATCTATTGTCTATCTTCTTGGCCATCTGTTGAGCATTCTAGATCGACATCTTCATTGTAGCAGGTTTCTCTATTTTATGAATAAAGAAGAATTGAGATGTTTTGGCTTGTCTATCTTATTGCATATGGTTGAGGTATGTTCCCTGGTTATCTCTTTCTGTTATTTGCTGCATACACACATATAAACACATCTAAAAAAGTAGATCAACAAAGTGTTTGACGAAATACCTCACTCAGAAAAAGTTTTTAAAAGTCACCAAAACAGTGATGATCCTTGCATAATGGCTTGGGATCATTACAGTGGTATCAGAGCTTAAATCCTGCAAACCTGGGGGGTCTTCCATAGGGATAAATAGATAGTTGGAAAGAAGTGGATAAGATAGCCTTTGAGATACCATGGTTGGAGATCATGTATGATGACCTTAACAAGGAAACTAAGGCTACAATAACCTTCCTACAATATGCAGCCTTTAGAAATCCCCATTGGAGAAAATGGGATATTTGACAGGGGATGATCATAGCAGGTGAAAAGAAAAAAGAAGCAGCTATATGGTGGGAAGAACAGAGAAACCCCACGCCCAGTAGGAGCATGCAACCTTGCCACAGTTGCAAGGGGCCGTGGGAACTAGATCATAAGTGTAGGGGTAAAGATCAGGAGCACATTATTGAGGCATGTCATGACAATGAGGGTGAGGTGTGTGAGGATGGAGCGATAGATGTGGATTCAGAGCAGTCGAATGATGAAAATGACTCTTGCACAGAGGGTAGTGATAGTGACTTTACCTCAGAGGATAGTGATGATGACTCTTGCACAGAGGCTAGTGATGCTTGCATGCTTGAGGAGGAGGATGACACTTGTGTAGTGGATAGGCAGCTAGATGGATAGGACGATAGCCCTAGTGTCTCAGCAGACACGCCACATACCATTGATGACCTTACGCCTCAGCAAAGTGGTGACACTAGTGAGGAGTCACACATGTTAGCACCTAGAGATGATGAGCTTCCTATGGGGGCTGTGACACATCTGACACTTGTTCAGACACCCATGATAGCCATGTCAGATGAGGAGATCAGTGGCACGTCAGGTATGATGGATGAGCCTAGTGTGAGGGATGCACACCATGGACAGGTAGACCCATAGATCCAGGAGGAGGTACAGGACGTACATGCAGTTGACCCCACACATACAGGTCAGTCAGAGGAGATGGAGTCACAGCTATTGGAGACTCCAGTGGTTGAGCAGATGGGAGAGGTTGACAGGTGGATGGAGCACTTACTTCCAGGATCATATTGCATGGATGAGGATGCACTCTTTGGAAGTCAGGATGACGATAACACGTGTCTGGATACAGCTATATGGGATCCAGGCACAAATGATAGTAGCAGGTTGAGTGCACAGGAGGATACAACTGCTCATACAGGATACAGTGTGAGTCAGGGGGAGATGGCATCTAGTGATGGGATGCAATTGCATACAGGAGTACCTAGTGGAACAGTAGACAATAGGTAGTTCGTCACTTTATCTTCTGCAGAGAGTGTTGTTAGTGATGGCACTAGTAGTGAGAGGCATGAGGGGGTGCCCCAGCATGACTATGATCAGGAGTCACACCACTTAGTAGCACAATTGGGAGTTAGTGAGGCTATGATCAGGGCATCCACTAGACATATTGATGACATGCATGCAGTGATGGCAGATTATGGTTGGAGAGCATCAGTGGCACAGGGTAGCTCAGATGGAGGATTTTCCATGGATGATTTTCACACTCTCCGGGAGGGAGTGTCTATGATGAGGACTGACTACCAGCAGTTGTTGACAGACATAGACTACCTACTGGGGATTGGCGAGTTGTATCATAGGGCCCTGAGGGGGCAGGATTTGGAGGTATACCAACTCACTCGAGAGTTGGAGAGCACTCGAGTATTCTTGAGAGGCACACAGACTGCTCTTCAAGAATCAGAGTCTATATCATATGGGTCTCTTGAGGAGATTCGTCAGAGATCCACTTCATCTGTATTAGTGGATAGTCATATGTATTAGTCAGTCACATTGACAGAGGATGTTGATGATATAGAAGAGGAGCACCAATCGATGGGGGAAACTTCCATTTGTGTCTTGGGAGTGGTTGATCTCCATACAGAGATTGATCCAGCTGTACACCCAAGATCTGTGATGCATCATGAGTTTGCGGGAGATGACATGAGTATGTCGGAGCATATCGTGATGAGTGATATCTCATAGAGAGATGCCAAGGTGTATGGTGGCATTCGGAGGGGTATAGTGCCTTGCAGGGAGGAGACACACTTAGGGGAGTATGTAGATGTCACTCCTCTGCAGCAGCACATAGTTGTGGGAGATCACCTTTACCATTTCAGCAGTTGCATGGTAGATGGGAGATGGAGGTTGGTTGACCAGTAGTCGGAGGGGTTACTTCTGGTTGTACTGGATGGTTGGGACTCGGTGATGACCACAAGAGAGCATCTTTCATGGATACCGATGGACGAGCTTCTGGTTGAATCATTTGGATTGACCAAAGCATGTGACACCTCCCAGACCTATAGTCAGTTGTAGATGTTTCTATTAGCCTATCCTGACACTTTCATCATAGACAACAGCATGAGGAGAGATAGGCCATGGCTGGGAACATGGAGAGTGAGTAGGCCGAGACTATATGACAGGAGTACTTTTACGGCATACAGCAGGTCAAAGGTGGACCGTGTTAGACAGACAGTTGAGACTTGGTGTGTGATGGTGAGCATCATAGACCTGGTGATGACAGATGAGCGCAGTGGGCTTCCGACAGTGATCATCCCAGCACAGGAACAACTAGCGGAGACTGGAAGTGATAAACTTCCAAGTTTTCCATGGTATCCAAGAGTTCACTTAGTTAGCAAGATGTTTCACTACATGACGACCCAGGTGGCGCCAGAGAGCCACACACTCCACCTTGGGTTGGTTTGGAGTGGGTTGGCAGGTACTTGTCCTATGGGGTGAGACCTTTTCTTCCTCTTGATCATCATGGTAGGGCATGGAGACATTTGGACAGGTACTTCTTCTATAGAGGTGTCTATGCCGATACAGTTTCTGGGCAGCAGGTTCGGTGGTCACGGGTATTTCAGCTTGAGGATCCCAGCGAGGAGGATCCTTTATGTATGCAAGGGACAGATAGTCATGGATAGAGTAGTGCAATGTCAACAGGAGGATCGTCGACAGAGGTTAGCATGGGACCCAAAGATTACAGGATTGAGCAGTTCATTGACCGACAGGGGAGAGTGGACCATTACAGGGGAAAGTTATTCTAACTTTCCATTTAGCACAGTGCTTGAGGGTGCCTCACGAAGATCTTGCAGTACCTCATTTTGGCATCATTATGTGCAGTTGATGGAGACCATGTGGATCTTGGTAGAGATTTGGAGGATGGACTCATTCTGAGATGAGGCCATGGGTCAGGTGCAGGAGGTTCACAGGGTTGATATCTTCCAAGACTGTTCTTCACAGAGTATTGCAGTTCACTTCCTGATATGGGATCCAGGGGGCGGAGTGTGCTATTGTTCATCGTTGGATGCGTTCTACTATGTATCCCACAGGTGGACATGGGATCCTGGTATTTTACTTTAGGGGATCTAGGTATTTCTTGAGGACAAACAATTTTCTAGTAGGGAGGACTATAATGTCCCCACTTTGGGACATTATCACAGGGCAGAGATTTATGATGACCAGAGTAGCCAGATGGGTGCTAGAGCGAGTACAAGGGTATTTGAGAGGCATTGTGGGGTCCAACTTGCATTGATTATCATATTCCATCATTATGATCCATTCCACACACAGTTTGGCTTTGGTTTCGTTGCATTCTGACGATTTCCATGATTTTGACTATTTTGAGCTATAAGTCAATGGAATTCACTGAAGAGGTCACTTTGGGCACATTACTTGGAGGAACCTCTTAGTGTAATAGCTCATTGGAATCAGGAGGAGAAACACTACAGGATGGGATGGATAGAAGTGACTTTCAGTGGCCAGGGAATCCACAAGGAGAGATAAGGAGCTTTTCAAAGGTAAAAAGGTTAATTAATTAATTAAAGTGATTTAATTAATTAATTAAATATTAATAAAATGAAAGTCACTTTGGAGGGACAAGGTGAGCCAAAAAATATAAAGGAAAGGCAAGGGCCTCTTCTCATGGATTCATGTATGACCTTATTTTGATTTCTGGCTTCTAGCTAGTGAGCCCATCATTGGGGGTTTTGAGGGTTTTGACTTAACAAACCCTAGAGGACGATTCGGTGGTGAAAGATTCCACCTAGCTTGTCCCAAGATTGGTCTCGGAGATGAAAAACTCTCCCACACCATTCTAGTCATATCTACATCGGTGCAGGAGGTTCTACATAGCCACAGGCACTGGAAGAGGAGGAGGGCGCACCATTGGGGGTTTCCAGCAAGGGGGGCGCACCATCCTTGGAGAGAGATTCGATATAGGAGATTGGAAAGGACGTTGAGGATTATATCACTTGGGTTTTCATCATAGGGCCTTGGACATCAGATCTAGTTCTTTCTGAGATAGTTTTATGGCTCAGATTATTTCTTGAGCAGTGGGGCGAATTGAAGAGAAGGAGGGTGTTTTTGAGATCCAGATCTAGTCCGTTTGGAGGGGTTACACTTCAGATCTGACCCTGAGACTTCACCTAGTGACTTGCAGTGTACCGATCTATATTTCTGGAGAGTTTCAGAGCATTTGGAGGCCTCCTTCAGTAGGGCCGAATTATCTAGGGCTTTAGTCATCTAGTGGGGCACACCATTCAGTGGCGGATTTCAGATCTACAGAGATTGAGAGGGATCTTGGAGATTCAGGAACTTGGATTGTTCTTACCATCACTCGATCTATCAATTGGCATATTTCTTAGGGTGATTGGACACTTTTGGCAGTAGGGCCGAGTTATTGAGGGTTTCAGTCTTCTATTGGAGCGTGGCACTCTTCAGCTGGAGAGTTTGGCATTTAGATCTGCTTGTATTTATCTTCATTTCTTATTCATCCTTTGGAGGTATCTTTTGTATTAGCGGGAGAATTTTGTAGCAGCTCTTATCTATTGTCTATCTTCTTGGCCATTTGTTGAGTATTCCAGATCGGCATCTTCATTGTAGCAGGTTTCTCTATTTTATGAATAAAGACGAATTGAGATGTTTTGGCTTGTCTATCTTATTGCATATGGTTGAGATATGTTCCATGGTTATCTCTTTCTATTATTTGTTGCATACACACATATAAACACATCTAAAAAAGTAGATCAACAAAGTGTTTGACGAAATACCTCACTCAGAAAAAGTTTTAAAAAGTCACCAAAACAGTGATGATCCTTGCATAATGGCTTGGGATCATTACACCAGGCCTATTCTTCCTCTCACTTATTTATTTCACCGTCGAAGGAGGGTGGTTTGGCCTTCCTGAATTCTTCGAATTTATGACCCTTGGAAAGCTTTCGCTTCTTTTGTCTTCTTCGGGAGTAAGAACTAGTTTTGCTGCTAGAAGAGCCATCTGAACCGCCAGCTTCCTTCCCAGAGGAATCATCCGCCACTTTTCCTTTACCTCTGGGATGGACCTTTTTCGAGGTGATCCTCTCAATGTGGCCACTGATATGACCATGTTTATGTGTCTCAGGTTCATTTTTCAATTGTCTTTGTATGTCGGATAAGCTCTGCGGTAAAACTGCGTTAATTTATGTTTGCTTCTCTTGTTCTTTCATCATCCTCTCATTGTCATCCTTGCAGCTTTGTAATTCGACCATGGGGCTCCTCACAGTCTCAACTAGATCTGGAGGGGTCCCTACTACCCTCCTTTCATCAGACTCTTCGTCTCTATTGTGGGATCCATCCCCCACTTCATGGTGAGTCACCATTCTCTACATCTACAATTTCCCGTGGTTGATCTTCCGCTTTGTGTGCAAAAGAAAAATGTTGGTTGTTAGTCAATATTTACATAATTCATATTTTTCACATGCACACACACACAATAGGAGTTTTCATTCTTAAATTTGACTTTTGATTAAGAAGGTTAAGACAAGGGGTTACTCCTTTTAGGAGTGTTTCAAACGAAGCTCCTGCGCAACTCGTTCATGAACCCAAGCAGGCCAAGTGTTGTAATCATGCTCTAATACCAATTTGTAACACACCCACTATGGGAACTAAGATATTTCGTCTTTTTCTCCTCTTCTTCGAGGGACAGAGTTCCCGAATTCCTACGAGGTTCTAGCGTAAGCTAGGTCCTCCAATCGGGACCTTCACCACACCAATTCACTAGTTCTTTCGTTGAAGATCCATATTGTACAACTGACATACCAAGCATAGGATTTACTCCCAGGTGTCCATCGATTGTGACCCCGGGCTAAGCCAAGAAGCACCTTTCACATTTCGGGACTTTGGGAACTGGGATTTTGAAATTCCAGGGAGTCAAGTTCTTCGACTCTTCAAACCCCGAAACCTGAAATCCTATTCACACCAAGCCGCTTCGGGATTTTACCTACCAGGATTTCGCGATGTATGATGACAGGGGTTCATACCCTTCGGATTTCTGGGAGCCAAAACTTTGAAGCTCATGTACCCTCTAAACTTCCTTCGGGGTTTCGCAAGTCGGGATTTTGCGATGTGCGATGACAAGAGGTGTCGCATCTGGGTTTCCCAGGAGCCAAAACTCTGAATTTCATATATATATATACGCTAAGCTCATTTCGAGGTTTCACAAGTCAGGATTTCAGGACTGGCGAGTACAAGAGACTTGCCTTTAGATATCCCGGGTGTCGAAACAATGAAACATCAAGACTCTAATCACGCTACATTATTCTAGGGTTTTGTAAGTCAGGATTTCAGGACTGACGAGTACAAGAGAACTTACCCTTAGGTATCCTGGGTGCTGAAACACCGAAACGTCAAAACTTGTCCACACTATACTTATTTTGGGGTTTCATACTTCGGGATTTCACGATATGCGCAGACAGGAGGTCTCGCACCTAGGTTTTCGCTCAATCTATTTCAGGAATTCGCAAACCGGGTTTTCGGGATATGCGAAGATAAGAGGTATCGCACCTGGGTTTCCTGAGAGTCAAAAATCCAAAACACCAAACTCTAAGCATGCTCCACTATTTTGGGGTTTCCTCCATTAGGATTTCACGAGTCGGGATTTCGGGACTGGCGAATACATGGGGCCCACACTTAGGTACCCCGGGTGTTGAAATACCGAAATATAATAACTTCTCCACACTCTGTCTTTTCTAGATTTTGCAAATCGAGATTTCGGGACTTGCGAGTACAAGGGAACTCACCCTTGGATATTCCGGATGCCGAAACACCGAAATATCAAGATTTAGCTACACGTTGTCATTTCGGTATTTTGCATGTCAGGATTTCGGGACTTGCGAGTACAAGGAAACTCACACTTAGGTACCCCAGGTGCCAAAACGACAAAATACCAACTCTTCAACCTACTCATCTTATTTCGGGGTTTCTTCCATCAATATCTCGCAAGTCAGGGTCTCAGGACTTGCGAGTACAAGGAAACTCACACTTAGGTACCTCGGGTGCCGAAACATCGAAATGTCCAAGTCTAAGAGGACCATTCTCTCTCGTGCAGGGTTTTAAGACTTACGCCATAAAATCCTCTAGCAGATCCTTGGATAGACTTTCAAAAGGGTGTTCCTGTGGGGAGATCTATCCAGGGCATTACTTGAGACAATTAAGTGAGTAAATTTCCCGAGAACAGAATTGAAAACTGAATTCGTTCAAAACATATATATGTGTGTGTGTGTGTGTATTTACGTAAGCCATAGGTGGTATTTCCAACATAAGTATACAACCACCATTTTTTATCAAAATACCATACAGACAGTCTTATACTGAAACCATTCATAATTGCACAAACCATGAGTATACATATCAAAATATTAATTTCAAGATACGATATATAACACTTATCAGAAAAACACCAGGTTTGATGCAACTGTTGAGAGGGGTGCTCGTTTCCACCCAACCGTAGGGTCAACGATTTCGAATGTATTTACCACTAGCCACCCCTGAGATTATACCACGATGTTGTGAGACTAAGTCTCTATTCGTCAGAAGTCGAGAAAGAAGGTGACTCTCCTTCTTCTCTGCTTATCAATCACCCTGTATATTTTTCCAGAGTCCGTTCGATTTCTCCCCTCTTGCGATCTCTGTCACGACTGCCCCCTTCCACACCTCTTTCCTTCCTTTTCTTTTCCAGTGAGGTTTCGTGTGGCACGAACTCCCCCCGTGGTGGTCAGGTCTAAGGCTTCCACAGATGGGTAGTTCACCCCCATCCCTCATTAACTCATGAGGAGCCTCTTCACCTACCAACCTGGCGAGTAATTCATTTCGGGGCTAGTGAGCCACTCTTGATCTTCGGGCCAGTGAAGACCAAATACGGTATTGGTTTTGGTGGAAGTTAATGCCACCATTCCAGGTTCCTTCCACCACCTTTCATCAGCCATCATTGTCTCTTTTCATCACATCCCCCTCCCAGCAGTCCTGCAACATATATTCATAACATTATTTAAATTCGTCAACCTTTTATACTAAGGTCCATTCAAAATCACACATTCACATCTTTGAGTCTGCCATAGTTCTTGGCCAGTATAGTTATTTTTACAGAATGAGGGAAACAGGGTGTTACAGGAAGCCAGAAGAACCTCATTTCAACAGAGGTTGTCAAACAATTGGGATTGTTGACAACACCACATCTGTAGCCATACAACATTGGGTGGCTTCGCCAAGGACGAGATATTCGTGTCAGCCAACAGTGTCAATTTTCATACGGCATCCAACCCTTCAAGGATGAGGTATTATGTGATGTTGCCCCACTGGATGTCTGTGATGTTCTCTTGGGCCAACCATATATGTGGAAGCACCATGTTGTTTATGAGTCTCAACCCCGTGGTGTCATTGTTTCTCTGGGGGGTCATCTCTATAGAATACCAAAAGTATTTTTGACTACTGTTCCACCTAAAAAGTGCCACAAGGTAGTATCTCATACTACAAAATTCAACTTCTTCACAATCTGTTCAAAAGGTGAACAAAAGGATACTGCAACCACTACAGCCTCAACCCAAGCACCTTCTAAACAACAGAAGTAGGCCGAAAAGATTGTATCAAAGTGTAAAGATTCCTTCTACAAAAAAGGATATCATGTATCCAGACTAGTTAAAAGGGTCCAAACCTTCCATCCACATGCTCGTGATATCCTTCCAGAAACCGAGCAACGCGACGTCTCGAGCAAGGCAAGCACCTCACCAAGATTCAGATTCAACAAACGTTTTTTCCTCTCCCTCGGGCACTCAACGCAATGGATACCATTTCTTCCTAAGGAGGGAGTATTGATCCAAGTGGATATCGGCGGCCACCCACCTTTTCCAACTGGCTCAAAACAATTTTCTGGCAATTTTGGCAATTTACTATTTTTAGCAGTTTTTAACTTCGAGGGCCATTTTGAGGGCCTAAATGAAATTTTTCGGGATAGAGATTCTAAATGATAATATAAGGAATTATTGATCCCCCAAAATTAATATCCTCGATGATACCTTTCCAACGGGATATCATATGCCTAAAATGGACATCGTATGCAAAAGTTACGGCCCCGAGAAGTTGATGTACTAACTTACCCAAACGGGGCCCACATGACTTTTGGCGCTTCATCTCCTAGGGTTAGGTTTTTGGATTTCTAGGTTTTTTGGCATTACTATTTATTGTAAAAAGGCCTTCAGAGCCTCATTGTAATCATCTTCTTACGAATGTGAGTAACCATCACATATCTTCTCAGAGATAAGTTGCCACCATTCTAGCGAGTCTTTCACTCTGTATTTTTATAGTCTCTGTACATTTATTTCATTAATAGAAATCATGTATTACTGTATATCTATGTTTATGGTTGCATATATGATACATTTTTTTATATTATTGAATATCTGCAATATCTCTGTACTTTTCTTTATTATATCTCCGCTCTCATTTCGTGCCGAAAATAATCTGGATCAGTGGTATCAAAGAAGGTTGCTCTTGATCATTTTTCATTGCATGTCCCTGACGAGGTCCGAGTATAGAAATTTGTGTCTCGAGCTTGTATCTCTTGAATACAATCGCTCTTTCACACCCAAGAAACCCTCAATGGCGGAAGAAAATAAAAACGACGAAGCAGATGATCCTATCAGTTTGTTGCTTGTGCAATCTTTCACACGACAGAGGGACGAAATGATGGAGAATTTTTCCCACATCCTTCAATGCATGTCGATAGCAACAGGCGCATCTTCATCAAATGACCACTTTGGAGGCACCTCTCCTTTCAAGGTACAAGTTAATTTTGATATTCCTTTATTTGAAGGACAGATAGATGCAGAATCCCTAGACAAATGGTTAAATCTGCTAGAAGGTTATTTCTCTGTTCACATTTTTTTCTGACAGAGAACAGATCACCTTCACACTCCTTAAATCTCTCCCCCATGTCAAACATTGGTGGGAAACTTACTGGGAGCAAAGTTCCACAAAGGAGTATGGAATATATGGGGTCGATCCCACTTGGGATTGTTTTGTGGATGTAGTAAAGGAACAGTATTACCCTATTGGAAACTATGAGGACCAGTAAATGAGATCAACCACACTACAACAAGAGAGGGGCCAAGCAGTTACCGAGTTCACCAATACCTTCCATACCTTGCGCACCAAGATAGGTATCAAAGACTTTGAACAACATCTAGTTCTGAAATACCATGGGGCTCTACATAGATACATCCTAACTAAAATCGATTTTCTGGACATCTCATCACTCAGCGCTACTTATCGATATGATGTTAAAATTGAGTAGAAATTTAAGCACCAGAAAAAACGGGAGTTCAGGTCTGCAATTCTGCAACAACCAAAGTATGAAAAAGAGGGACACTAGAAAATGGTGCAATTTCCAAAAAATCCCCTGGCACAACACCAATGAATGTCACTAAAAACAGTCATTAGTGGCCGAGATCAAAGACAAGGAATCGAACCCTGATTCAGAATGTGATTATGAAAATGTTGGTAAAAGGCAAATCATCGACGCAGACCCCACTGTTATTGTCATGACCGCAAAAATTCAACCAGAAGAACCAATAGATCTTGAAGAGGGGGAGCACCTTTTTCATTCATAGATGTGGGTGAAGGGGACCTCGCTGCATTTTATTGTTGTTAGTGGAAGCCAAAAGAACCTCATTTCAGCAGAGGTCGTCAAACAGTTGGGATTGTTGACAACACCACACCCGCAACCATACAACATTGGGGGCTTCGCCAAGGACGAGATCTTTGTGTCAGCCGGTAGTGTCAATTTTCATACGGCATCCATCCCTTCAAGGATGAGGTATTATGTGATGTTTCTCCACTGGATGTCTGTGATTCTCTCTTGGGCCAACCATATATGTGGAAGCACCATGTTGTTTACGAGTCTCAACCCCGCAGTGTCATTATTTCTTTGGGGGTCATCTCTACAGAATACCAAAGTTAGTTCTGACTATTGTTCCACCTCAAAAGTGTCACAAGGTAGTATCTCATACTACAAAATTCAGCTTCTTTGCAATCTGTTCAAAAGGTGAACAAAAGGATACTGCAACCACTACAGCCTCGACCCAAGCACCTTCTATCCAACAGAAGCCGGCCGAAATGATTGTATCAAAGTGTAAATATTTCTTCTGCACAAAAGAATCTCATGTATATAGACTGGTTAAAAATTTCCAACCCTTCCATCCACATGCTCATAATAGCCTTCCACAAACAGAGTATCACGACGTCTAGAGCAAGGCAAGCAGCTTACCAAGATTCAGATTCAAAAAACACTTTTTCCTCTCCCCCGAGCACTCAATGCAATGGAGACCATTTCTTTCTAAGGAGGGAGGATTGATCCATGTGGATATCGGTGGCCACCCACCATTTCCAACTGGCTCAAAACAGTTTTCTAGAAATTTACGACCCTGGGAAGTTGATGTACTAACTTACCCAAATGGGGCCCACATGACTTTTGGTGCTTCATCTCCTAGGGTTAGGTTTTTGGATGTCTAGGTTTTTTGAAATTCTTGTTTATTGTAAAAAGGCCTTCAAAGCCTCATTGTAATCATCTTCTTATGAATGTGAGTAGTCGTCACATCTCTTCTTAGAGATAAGCTGCCACCATTCTAGCGAGTCTTTCACTCTGTATTTTTATAGTCTCTGTACATTTATTTCATTAATAGAAATCGTGTATTATTGTATATCTGTGTTTATGGTTGCATCTCTGATACATTTTTGTTATATTATTGAATATCTGTGATATATCTGTACATTTCTTTATTATATCTCTGCTCTCATTTCGTGCCGAAAATAATTTGGATCAGTGGTATTAGAGCAAGTTTCTCTTGATCGTTTTTCAGTGCATGTCCCAGACGAGGTCCAAGTATAGAAAATTGAGTCTCGAGCTTGTCTCTCTTGAGTACAATCACTCTCTCACACCCAAGAAACCCTCAATGGTGGAATAAAAGAAAAATGATAGAGTAGACGATCCTATCAATTTGTTGCTTGAGCAAGCTCTCACGCGACAGAGGGACGAAATGAAGGAGAATTTTTCCCACATCCTTCAACATTTGTCGATAGCAACAGGCGCATCTTCATCAAACGACCACTTTGGAGGCACCTCACCTTTCAAGGTACAAGTTAATTTTGATATTCCTGTATTTGAAGGACAGATAGATGCAGAATCCATAGACAAACGGTTAAACCTACTAGAAGGTTATTTCTCTGTTCACAATTTTTTCGACAGAGAAAAGATCACCTTCGCACTCCTTAAATCTCTCCCCCATGTCAAACATTGGTGGGAAACTTACTGGGAGCAAATTTCCATAGAGGAGTCTGGAATGTATGGGGCCGAGCCCACTTGGGATTTTTTTGTGGATGTGGTAAAGGAACAGTATTACCCTATTGGCAACTATGAGGACCAGTACATGAGATGGACCACACTGCGGCAAGAGAGGGGCCAAGCAGTTTTGGAGTTCACCAATAACTTCCATACCTTGCGCACCAAGATGGGTATCAAAGACTCCGAATGACATTTGGTTCTGAAATACCATGGGGCTCTACACAGATACATCCAAACTGAAATGGATTTTCTGGACATCTCATCACTCGACGTTGCTTATCGATATGTTGTTAAAATCGAGAAGAAATTTGAGCACTAGAACAAATGGGGTCTGCAAATCCGCAACAACCAAAGTATGACAAAGACGGCCCTAACAAACAGTCTCCCCAAAACCAGTCCAAGCCATAAAAAAAGAAGGGTCATGGGAAGACAAAGAGGGACATCGGAAAATGGTGCGATTTCCACAAAAGCCCCTGGCACAACACCAACGAATGTCACTCAAAAAATTCATTGGTGGTCGAGATCAAAGACAAGGAGCCGAACCCTAATTTAGAATCTGATTCTGAAAATGCTAGTAAAAGGCAGATCATCGACGTAGACCCCACTGTTATTGTCGCGACCGCAACAATTCAAACAGAAGAACCAACATATCCTAAAGAGGTTGATCACCTTTTTCATTCACATATGTGGGTGAAGGGGACCCTACTGCATTTTATTGTTGATAGAGGAAGCCAGAAGAACCTCATTTTAGCAGAGTTTGTCAAATAGTTGGGATTGTCGACAACACCACACCCGCAACCATACAACAACGGGTGGCTTCGCCAAGGGCGAGATCTTCGTGTCAGCGAGCAGTGTCAATTGTCATACGACATCCAACCCTTCAAGTATGAGGTATCATGTTATGTTTCCCCACTGGATGTCTGTGATGTTCTCTTGGGCCAACCATATATGTGGAAGCACCATGTTGTTTATGAGTCTCGACCCCATAGTGTCATTGTTTCTTTGGGGGGTCGTCTTTACATAATATCATAGGTAGTTCTGACTACTGTTCCACCTAAAAAGTGTCGCAAGGTAGTATTTAATACTACAAAATTCATCTTCTTCACAATCTATTCAAAAGGCGAACAAAAGGATACTGCAACCACTACAGCCTCGGCCCAAGCACCTTCTATCCAACAGAAGCATACCAAAAAGATTGTAGAAAACTGTAAATATTCCTTTTGCACAAAAGGATCTCATGTATATAGACTGGTTAAAAATTTCCAACCCTTCCATCCACATGTCTGTGATAGCCTTCCACAAACCGAGCAACGCGACGTCTCCAGCAAGGCAAGCAGCTCACCAAGATTCAGATTCAGCAAATGTTTTTTCCTCTCCCCAGGGCACTCAACACAATGGATACCATTACTTCCTAAGGAGTTAAGATTGATCTAGGTGGATATTAGTGGCCACCCACATTTTCCAACTGGCTCAAAATAGTTTTCTGGCAATTTTGGCAATTTATTATTTTTAGTAGTTTTTAACTTCCGGGGACATTTTGAGGGCCTAAATGAAGGTTTTTTGGGATCGATATTCCCAATGATTATCAAAGGCATGATTTATCCCCCACAATGAGTCTTCTCGATGATACCTTTCCAATGGGCTATCATACGCCTAAAACGAAGATCGTATGCAAAAGTTACGACCCCGGGAAGTTGATGTACTAACTTACCCAAACAGGGCCCACATGACTTTTGGCGCTTCATCTCCTAGGGTTAGGTTTTTGGATGTCTAAGTTTTTTGGAATTCCTATTTATTGTAAAAATGTCTTCAAAGCCTCATTGTAATCATCTTCTTGTGAATGCGAGTAGCCATCACATCTCTTCTAAGAGATAAGCTGCCACCATTCTAGCAAGTCTTTCACTCTATATTTTTACAATCTCTGTACATTTATTTCATTAATAGAAATCGTGTATTATTGTATATATGTGTTTATGGTTTCATCTCTGATAAATTTCTGTTATATTATTGAATATCTGCAATATCATTGTAGTGTACCTATTTGCTCTGATACCAATTTGTAGTGTACCTATTTGCTTTGATACCAATTTGTAGTGTACCCTTCACTACCCAGGTTCACCCAACCTCTCAATCATCATTCTCGCATGAATGTAAAAGGAACAAATGCATTTAAAACAAAATTAAACACACTTAACAACTCAGAGTAAAATATATGGGTACT
>ML801150.1:593060-607221 GCA_009831015.1 Picea engelmannii
ACTTAGGCTCTCCTGGCCTAACAAAACTCATAAGCCTACAGCTTATTCAAAACTTGGCTCACCAGCCTATAGAACATATTTACAATTCTTTTGCATATAACATGATCTGTAACGGGGCTCGGCTTTGGGGACACTACAATCTTTGTACATTTATTTATTATATCTCCGCTCTCATTTCATACTGAAAATAATCTAGATGAATGGTATCAGAGCAAGTTGCTCTTGATCGTTTTTCAATGCATGTCCCCGACAAGTTTCGAGTATAGAAAGTTGGGTCTCGAGCTTGTCTCTCTTGAGGAAAATCGCTCTCGCACACCCAAAAAGTCTCAATGGCAGAATAAAATAAAAACGATGGAGCGAACGATCCTATCTGTCTGTTGCTTGAGCAAGCTCTCACGCGACAAGGGGACGAAATGATGGAGAATTTTTCCCACATCATTCAATGCCTGCCGATAGAAATAGGCGCATCTTCATCAAATGACCACTTTGGAGGCACATCGCCTTTCAAGGTACAAGTTAATTTTGATATTCTTGTATTTGAAGGACAGATAGATGTAGAATCTCTAGACAAATGGTTAAGCCTTCTAGAAGGTTATTTCTCTGTTCACAATTTTTCCGACAGAGAAAAGATCACCTTCGCACTCCTTAAATCTCTCTCCCATGTCAAACATTGGTGGGAAAATTACTGGGAGAAAATTTGGACAGAGGAGTCTGGAATATATGGGGTCGATTCCACTTGGGATTTTTTTGTGGATGCGGTAAAGGAACAGTATTACCCTATTGGAAACTATGAGGACCAGTACATGAGATGGACCACATTGTGGCAAGAGAGGGGCCAAGTGCTTCCAGATTTCACCAATATATTCCATACTTGCGCACCAAGCTGGGTATCAAAGACTCCGAACGACATTTGGTTTTGAAATACCGTGGGGTTCTACATAGATACATCCAAACTGAAATGGATTTTCTGGACATCTCATCACTCGACGTTGTTTATTGATATGTTGTTAAAATCGAGCAGAAATTTAAGCACCATAACAAACGGGATTTTGGGTTTGTGAATCCGCAACAACCAAAGTATGACAAAAACGCCCCTAACAAACAGTCTCCCGAAAACCATTCCAAGCCACAAGAAAAGAAGGGTCATGGGAAGAAAAAGAGGGACACCGGAAAATGGTGCGATTTCCACAAAATCCCCTGGCACAACACAAATGAATGTCGCTCAAAATAGTCATTGGTGTCCAAGATCAAAGACAAGGAGTCAAACCCCAATTCATAATTTGATTCTGAAAATGTTGGTAAAAGGTAGATCATCGACACAGACCCCACTGTTATTGTCATGACCGTAGCAATTCAACTAGAAGAACAAACAGATCCTGAAGAGGCAGAGTGCCTTTTTCATTCATAGATGTGGGTGAAGGGGACCCCGCTACATTTTATTGTTGATAGCGGAAGCCAGAAGAACCTCATTTCAGCAGAGGTCGTCAAACAGTTGGGATTGTCGACAACACCACACCCGCAACCATACAACATCGGGTGGCCTTGCCAAGGATGAGATCTTCATTCCAACCAGCAGTTTCGATTGTCATACGGCATCCAGCCCTTCAAGGATGAGGTATTATGTGATGTTTCCCCACTAGATGCCTGTGATGTTCTCTTGGGCCAACCATATATGTGGAAGCACCATGTTGTTTATGAGTCTCGACCCCGCAGTGTCATCCCCATCTCTACAGAATACCAGAGGTAATTCTGACTACTATTCCACCTAAAAAGTGCCGCAAGGTAGTATCTCATAGTACAAAATTCAGCTTCTTCACAATCTGTTCAAAAGGTGAACAAAAGGATACTGCAACCACTACAACCTCAGCCCAAGCACCTTCTATCCAACAGAAGTAGGCCGAAAATATTCTAATAAAGTGTAAAGATTCCTTCTACACAAAAGGATATCATGTATCCAGACTGGTTAAAAAATTCCAACCCTTCCATCCACATGCTCATGATAGCCTTTCACAAACCGAGCAACGCAACGTCTCCAGCAAGGCAAGCAACTCACCAAGATTCAGATTCAACAAACATTTTTTCATCTCCCCCGGGCACTCAACACAATGGATACCATTGCTTCCTAAGGAGGGAGGATTGATCCAAGTGGATATAATTGGCCACCCACCTTTTCCAACTGGCTCAAAACCGTTTTCTGGCAATTTTGGTAATTTACTATTTTTAGCAGTTTTTAACTTCTGGGGCCATTTTGAGGGCCTAAATGAAGGTTTTTCGGGATCGAGATTCTCAATGATAACCAAAGGCATGATTGATCCCACAAAATGAATCTCCTCATCGATACATTTCCAACGGGCTATCATACGCCTAAAACAGAGATCATATGCAAAAGTTATGACCCCGGGAAGTTGATGTACTAACTTACCCAAACGGGGCCCACGTGACTTTTGGCGCTTCATCTCCTAGGGTTAGTTTTTTGGATATCTAGGTTTTTTGGCATTCCTGTTTATTGTAAAAACGACTTCAGAGCCTCATTGTAATCATCTTCTTGTGAATGCGAGTAGCCATCACATCTCTTCTCAGAGATAAGTTGCCACCATTCTAGCGAGTCTTTCACTCTGTACTTTTACAGTCTTTGTACATTTATTTCATTAATAGAAATCATGTAATACTATATATTTATGTTTATGGTTGCATATCTGATAAATTTCTGTTATATTATTGAATATCTATGATATCTCTGTACTTTTCTTTATTATATCTCTGCTCTCATTTTGTGCCGAAAATAATCTGGATCAGTGGTATCAAAGCAGGCTGCTCTTGATAGTTTTTCAGTGCATGTCTCCGATGAGTTCCGAGTATAGAAAGTTGGGTGTCGATCTTGTCTCTCTTGATTAAAATCACTCTCACACACCCAAGAAACCCTCAATGGCGGAAGAAAAGAAAAATGATGGGTCAGACGATCCTATCAGCCTATTTCTTGAGCAAGCTCTCATGCGACAGAGGGACGAAATGATGGAGAAATTTTCCCACATCCTTCAACACCTGCCAATATAAATAGGTGCATATTCATCAAATGACCACTTTGGAGGCACCTCTCCTTTAAAGGTACAAGTTAATTTTGATATTCCTGTATTTGAAGGACAGATAGATGTAGAATCCATAGACAAATGGTTAAACCTACTAGAAGGTTATTTCTCTGTTCACAATTTTTCTGACAGAGAAAAGATCACCTTCGCACTCCTTAAATCTCTCCCCCATGTCAAACATTGGTGGGAAACTTACTGGGAGCAAAGTTCCACAGAGGAGTCTGGAATATATGGGGTCGAGCCCACTTGGAATTTTTTGTGGATGCGGTAAAGGAACAATATTACCCTGTTGGCAACTATGAGGACCAGTACATGAGATGGACCACACTGCAGAAAGAGAGGGACCAAGCAGTTCTGGAGTTCACCAATACCTTCCATACCTTGTGCACCAAGCTGTGTATCAAAGACTCCGAATGACATTTGGTTCTGAAATACCGTGGGGCTCTGCATAAATACATCCAAACTGAAATGGATTTTCTGGACATCTCATCACTCGGCGCTGCTTATCGATATGTTGTTAAAATCGAGAAGAAATTTAAGCACCAGAACAAATGGGAGTTCGAGTTTGCGAATCCACAACAACCAAAGTATGACAAAGACGTCCCTAACAAACAGTCTCCCAAAAACTAGTCCAAGCCATAAGAAAAGAAGGGTCATGGGAAGAAAAAGAGGGACACCAGAAAATGGTGTGATTTCCACAAAATCCCCTGGCACAAATACAATTAATGTCACTCAAAACACTCATTGGTGGCCGAGATCAAAGACAAGGAGCCGAACCTTGATTCATAATCTGATTCTGGAAATGTTGGTAAAAGGTAGATCATCGACGCAGACCCCACTTCTATTGTCGTGAACACAACAATTCAACCAGAAGAACCAACATATCCTGAAGAGGGGGAGTGCCTTTTCCATTCACAGATGTAGGTGAAGGGGACCCCGCTGCATTTTATTTTTGATAACAGAATTCATAATAACGTCATTTCAGCAGAGGTTGTCAAACAGTTGGGATTGTCGACAACACCACACTCGCAGCCATACAACATCGGGTGGCTTTTCCAAGGATGATATCTTCGTGTTAGCCAGCAGTGTCGATTGTCATATGACATCCAGCCCTTCAAGGATGAGGTATTATGTGATGTTTCCCCACTGGATGTCTGTGATGTTCTCTTGGGCCAACCATATATGTGGAAGCACCATGTTGTTTATGAGTCTCGACCCCGCAGTGTCATTGTTTCTCTGGGGGCCATATCTATAGAATACCATAGGTAGTTTCAACTAATGTTCCACCTAAAAATTGTCGCAAGGTAGTATCTCATACTACAAAATTTAGCTTCTTCACAATCTGTTCAAAAGGTGAACAAAATGATATTGCAACCACTACAACCTCGACCCTAGCACCTTTTATCCAACAGAAGTAAGACGAAACGATTGTAGAAAAGTGTAAATATTCCTTCTGGAAAAAATGATCTCATGTATATAGACTGGTTAAAAAGGTCCAACCCTTCCATCCACATGCTCATGATAGCCTTCCAGAAACCGAGCAGTGCGACGTCTCCAGCAAGGCAAGCAACTCACCAAGATTTAGATTCAACAAACGCTTTTTCCTCTCCCTTGGGAACTCAATGCAATGGATACCATTGCTTCCTAAGGAGGGAGGATTGATCTAGATGGATATCACTTGCCACCCACATTTTCCAACTGTCTCAAAACAGTTTTCTGGCAATTTTGGCAATTTACTATTTTTAGCAGTTTTTAACTTCCGGGGACATTTTGAAGACCTAAATGAAGGTTTTTCATGATCAATCTCCTCAAAGATAGATAAAGGAAGGATTGAGCCCCCAAAATGAATCTCCTCGATGATACCTTTCGAACGGGCTATCATACGCCTAAAATGGAGATCATATGCAAAAGTTACGACCCCGGGAAGTTTATGTAGTAACTTACCCAAACAGGGCCCACGTGACTTTTGGCGCTTCATCTCCTAGGGTTAGGTTTTTGGATGTATAGGTTTTTTGGCATTCTTGTTTATTGTAAAAAGGCCTTCAGAGCCTCATTGTAATCAACTTCTTGCGAATGCGAGTAGCCATCACATATTTTCTCAAAGATAAGCTGCCACCATTATAGCGAGTCTTTCACTCTATATTTTTACATTCTTTGTACATTTATTTTATTAATAGAAATCGTGTATTACTATATATTTGTGTTTATGGTTGCATCTGTGATACATTTCTGTTATATTATTGAAATTCTGCAATATCTCTATACATTTCTTTATTATATCTCCACTCTCATTTCGTGCCGAAAATAATCCACATCAGTGGTTTCAGAGCAGGTTGCTCTTGATCGTTTTTCAGTACATGTCCCCGACGAGGTCCCAGTATAGCAAGTTGAGTCTCGAGCTTGTCTCTCTTGAGGATAATCTCTCTCACACACCCAAGAAACCCGCAATGGCGGAAGAAAATAAAAACGATGGAGCAGACGATCCTATCAGTTTGTTGCTTGAGCAAGCTCTCACGTGACAGAGGGACGAAATGATGGAGAATTTTTTCAACATCCTTCAACGTCGGTAGGTAGAAACATGCACATTTTCATCAAATGGCCACTTTGGAGGCACCTCGCCTTTCAAGGTACAAGTTAATTTTGATATTCCTATATTTGAAGGACAGATAGATGCAGAATCCCTAGACAAATGGTTAAACCTGCTAGAAGGTTATTTCTCTATTCACAATTTTTCCGACAGAGAAAAGATCACCTTCACACTCCTTAAATATCTCCCCCATGTCAAACATTGGTGGGAAACTTACTGGGAGAAAAGTTCCATAGAGGAGTCTGGAATATATGGGGTCAAGCCCACTTGGGATTTTTTTGTGGATGTGGTAAAGGAACAGTATTACCCTGTTGACAACTATGAGTACCAGTACATGAGATGGACCACACTGTGACAAGACAGGGGCCAAGAAGTTCCGGATTTCACCAATACCTTCCATACCTTGCGCACCAAGCTGGGTATCAAAGACTCCAAACAACATCTGGTTCTGAAATACCGTGGGGCTCTACACAGTTACATCCAATCTGAAATAGATTTTCTGGACATCTCATCACTCGGTGCTGCTTATCGATATTTTGTTAAAATCGAGCATAAATTTAAGAACCAAAACAAATGGGAGTTTCGGTCTGCAAATCTACAAAAACCAAAGTATGACAAAGATGACCCTAACAAACAGTCTCCCAAAAACCAATGCAATCCGCAAGAAAAGAAGGGTCATGGGAAGATAAAGAGGGACACCGGAAAATGGTGTGATTTCCACAAAATCCCCTGGCACAACACCACTGAATGTCGCTCAAAACAGTCATTGGTGGCTGAGATCAAAGCCGAGCTGAACCCTGATTCAAAATCTTATTCTGAAAATGATGGTAAAAGATAGATCATCGACACAAACCCCACTGCTATTGTCGCGACCGTAGAAATTCAACCAGAAGAACCAACGGATCCTGAAGAGGGGGAGCGCCTTTTTCATTCATAGATGTGGGTGAAGGGGACCCTGTTGTATTTTATTGTTGATAGTGGAAGCCAGAATAACCTCATTTTATCAGAGGTCGTCAAACAGTTGGGATTGTAGACAACACCACACCCTTAGCCATACAACATCGAGTGGCTTTGCCAAGGATGAGATCTTCATGTCATTCAGCAGTGTCAATTTTCATACGACATCCAACCCTTCAAGGATGAGGTATTATGTGATTTTTCCCCACTGGATGTCTATGATGTTCTCTTGGGCCAACCATATATGTGGAAGCACCGTGTTATTTATGATTATCGACCCCACAATGTCATTGTTTCTCTGGGGGGTCATCTCTACAGAATACCAGAGGTAGTTCTGACTATTGTTCCACCTAAAAAGTGTCGTAAGGTAGTATCTCATACTACCAAATTTAGCTTCTTCCTTATTTGTTAAAAAGGTGAACAAAAGGATAATGCAACCACTATAGCCTCCGCCCAAGCACCTTCTATCCAACAGAAGCAGGCCGAAAATATTGTAGCAAAGTGTAAATATTCCTTCTGCACAAAAGGATCTCATGTATCCAGATTGGTTAAAAAGGTCCAACCCTTCCATCCACATGCTCATGATAGCCTTCCACAAACCGAGCAGCGCGACATCTCCAGCAAGGCAAGCAGCTCACCAAGATTCAGATTCAACAAACGCTTTTTCCTCTCCCCCGAGCAATCAACGCAATGGATACCATTGCTTCCTAAGGAGGGAGGATTGATCCAGGTGGATATCGATGGCCACCCACCTTTTCCAACTAGCTCAAAACAGTTTTTGGCAATTTTGGCAATTTACTATTGTTAGCAGTTTTTAACTTTCGGGACCATTTTGAGGGACTAAATGAAGTTTTTTCAGGATCCAGCTTCTCAATGATAGCCAAAGGCATGATTGAGCCCCCAGAATGAATCTCTTCAATGATACCTTTCCAACGGGCTATCATACACCTAAAATGGAGATCGTATTCAAAGTTACGACCCCGGGAAGTTGATGTACTAGCTTACCCAAACGGGGCCCACATGACTTTTGGTGTGTCATCTCCTAGGGTTAGGTTTTTGGATGTATAGGTTTTTTGGCATTCTTGTTTATTGTAAAAAGGCCTTCAGAGCCTCATTGTAATCATCTTCTTGCGAATGCAAGTAGCCATCACATCTCTTCTCAGATATAAGCTACCACCATTCTAGCAAGTCTTTCACTCGATATTTTTACAGTCTCTGTACATTTCTTTCATTAATAGAAATGTTGTATTACTTTATATCTATGTTTATGGTTGCATCTCTGATACATTTATGTTATATTATTGAATATCTTTGATATCTCTGTACATATCTTTATTATATCTCCGCTCTCATTTCGTGCCGAAAATAATCCGAATCAGAAACCAAATGATTTGAGGAAACATACACCCAAAAAGGAAAACCACCAAATGCTTACATGAATCCTAGAAATTAATCTAGGGTGCAAAGTAATAAAATACAACATAAATGCATCCAAAAACCTTCTCAAAACATTGACAAGAAATACTAACATTAAATAACAAAAAAAACATTATTCACTTGAGATTTTTTTTTATTAAGATCAATAATTAATTACTCTATGTTGGTACTACAAGTTGTGGACCATTCCAATATATCCTTCACTTTTATTCACTTGAGATTTTTTTTATTAAGATCAATAATTATTTACTCTATGTTGGTACTACTAGGTGTGGACCATTCCAATATATCCTTCACTTTCACTAGAATCCATTCACAATCTATACTTGGAGACCAAAAAACTAAGTTACACCAACTCTTACTTGAATAATTCACACTTATTCTTTTGTATCACTTTAAACTATAGCCTCAAATTATCTACATGTTCTTTTCTTCTCTCCCTAAAAATGAGAATTCCATCCAAATAAACAACCAAACATTTATCAATATATAGTAGTTATACCTCTATCATTAATCATATGAATGTTCAAGACATATTTATAATTCCCTTTTGTGTAGATATATTATGTTGGAGTCTTTTTTGGGGGTATACTTTCAAAAGTTATTTTCAATAGCTTGGGTGGAATTTAGTTTCTTATACAATATTTTTTATTACAATTAATAGGTGCCTAACAATTTGTGAGGTTGTATATGTGTATTGTGCCAAAATAACCCTTTGTATAGTTTGCCTACATAAGAATATAATGCTAAAACTTGGGACATATAAGGCTTGTAGCCTATGAATATCAAGAAAGTTTGCTAGAGTAAGGGATGCCCAGATTCCTAATAATTCAACCTTAGAGTTTGTTCCTCCACCGCAATTAAAAAACCACCTGTAAACAATATTACTAGTAGTTTTTATTACCCCTCCGACCCCACAGGATGACAGGTCACTTCTTGCAGCCCCATCGAAAAAAGCTATGGACGACCCCTCTTCATGTTGAATAAAGAATTCCTTTATGGCGCATTTAGGAACAAGATTATTTTTTGTTCTAAACAGACCCATAACCTTATGAAGGACCGAATGGACAGTTGGCGTCTTATTTTCAAAGATACCCTTATTCCTTTCGATCCACAAGCACCAACAGGTTAAGGCTGCAATCTCAAGTAGAAACGACTAATCAAAAATCCATTGATAAAAATCAACAACGATATCCTCTCCCGACCATATTCTCTTTAAGTTCAAACGATACTTTAACAAATCCCGTAACTGTTTTGTAAAATCACAATTGATGAAAAGGTGTTCTAAGCTTTCTGAGTTTCTCTTACAGAAAATACAAAAGTCGACCCTTCCCATCCTCTTTTTTGAAGTCCATCCCATGCCAATATCTTTCGGGAAATGGTCAGCCACGTAAAGAGTTTAATATTTAGTTGAATATCCTAGCTCCAAATTTTCTGAATCCATTTGGGCGAAGATTGAAAATTTTGAGTAGAAACTAGCGCTAGATAGATATTCTTGATAGTTATTTTGCCAGATGCATCTCCACCCTACCACAAAAGTTTATCATTTTCTTCACCAAGGTAAACTCTAGATGCAGTAAGGCCTTTTGTAAAGTTATTCTATTCCTCTGCAAGAGTACTGTTTAAACCCAAAGAGCCACTACATAACCATAAATCAAATAACTCACTTACCCCTTGTGGATTTTTTGCATTGACCAACATCTTAACCTCCTTTCTTGATAGATGATCACAAAGAGGCTGAGATAATGAGGAGTTTTCACCCATACCCAGAATACAGTCTCTGTCAATAAGAATCTATTCCCCCGACCCCGGTAGCCACCTCTGCCAGTGAAGTAACAGGTGAATCAACTTCAACAGGTTCCTCCATATCTTAGATGTTGTATTGGCTTCAAAATTTTCCGATCTGAACCATTGAATTACATCGGAATGTCTTAAGTATTTATCCATCACTATATTATGCCATAAACCTTTGTCAAAGAGAATATGCCAAAGAGTATTGGCTAATAAAGTTGTATTAAAATGAGCCAAATTCCTAAGACCCCATCCCCCACTAGATTTTGGCCTCGACAAAGCCTCCCAACTGCACAAATGGATATGACTAGTAGTGTTGTTACCATTCCATAAGAAGTTAAAGCATAATTTACGAATCTAGTTGAGGATAAATTTTGGAATTAACTCCACTGCCATCCAATAAATAGATTGGCTTTCCAGAACCATCTTAAGCATAATAAACCTTCCACCGAACGAGAGCCACTTATAACACCAAATCCCAATCTTTTTTTCAATTTTGTTTATAAGCCACAACCAATCCGCCACCCTCTGTAGTCCAGTTTTCAGATAAAAGCCCAAATATTTGAAACCTAAGTGCAGGGCTAAGAAAGGAAAATCAAGTAAAGATCTAAATGGAACCAGCTCTGATTTAGTCAGACCTTCATAGTGAACCGTAGTCTTAGAGAAATTTACCTATAATCCATTGGCTTTATAGAAAAGGAGAATGCGATCAAGTATCTCCTTCCATTCATTAAGATCAACATTTGACATGATTAGAACATCATCAACAAGAGAGAGGTGCAGGATATTTACCAATCTTGACACTTTAACACCCAAAATCTTATTCTCCACTTTGCCCTTTTTTAATAACATGCTAAGTGTTTCCATTACTAGGATAAAAATTAACAGTGACAAGGGACAGCCCGGTCTTAGGCCCCTCCCACTTTTGAAAAATTTTGTGGCCTCCCCATTGATGATTGCAGCAAAGGAAGGTGAAGTAACACAACTCATTATCCATCTTGTCATTTGAGACTCAAAGCCTATCTAAATGAGTACCATATGAAGAAAATCCCAATCCAAACAATCATATGCCTTACGTAAATCCAATTTGAGAATCAAAGATTTACTATTTTTCCTCTTAGATATACTATGCAAGCACTCAAAAGCAGTGCCTATGGCATCCTGGATCCTGCGACCTTCCAAAAACCCTAACTGTTCTTCTAAAAGCTGACTAGATAAGAAAGGCTTGATCATGTTAGAGATGACTTTGGAGATCAACTTGTAACATAGATTGCAAAGTGAAATCGACCTATAGTCTCTGAAAGAGGATGGGTTATTCTCTTTAGGAATCAAAGTCAAGAAAGTAGAGTTTAAACACCCTGGAATATTCCCAAAATTCCTTGATTCCTCCACCACCTAAACTAAATCTTTGTTGACCAAATCAAAGAAGGAAGAGAAAAATTCCACCATCCATCCATCAGGGCCTGAACTCTTGTCCCTCTTAAATAGATTGAGCACCTTTTTAATTTCCTCTGTTGTTACAGGTTTTAATAAGGAAATTAAATCCTCAGCCTGTATCATTTTTTTGAAAAGATTAGTAACTTCCATTTTCTCCAAAGTAAAAGAGTCTGACCGAGCTTTGTAAAAATTATTAAAATAATAAGTCGTTGCCTTCTTCAAATGTGTTTGTCTTTTGCATTGTTCACCAAACTCATCAGTTATTTCCTGGATATATTTTTTTTTGCGTCTCTGACTTGCAAAATAATGAAAAAGAATTGTATTGGAGTCACCGCTTTCAATCCATATCGCTCTGCTTCTTTGGCGCAACTTCTCCTCATTATATAATAAGATTTTATTTCTCTCCTTTTCCAAATTTCCCAACAGAATCTCGTTTTCACTAGTTGAGTTACCCTTAACAACAAATATCTTGCACTGCGGAAGCCCCTATATACTTAAACAAATAAAAAACTTTATTTGAATTGTGCTTCCAACGATATCATGCGTTTCACTAAAAGTTCTTCCTTATTTTTTGACCACAATTTAGTCTATTGTTTTAAATCTCTTAGTTTCCAGACTAATCTGCGTTGTGAGCCTTCTTCAGATAAATACTTGTTATCCTTCCATACCGAATACACTAAAGACTTAATATCAGCATCGAGTAACCAACTCGGATTGAACTTAAAGGGATAAATCTTGTTAACCGATACAATATCCATTTGAAAAACAATAGGAACATGGTCCGAAATAAACGAGTATTCCACCCACGACCGGTAATAATCTTTGGATATTATTAAACTTTCTGAAATTAAACACCTGTCCAATCTTTTCGCAGTAGCCTGTGATCCCTGTCGACCATTGCGCCACGTAGGAACCATCATATCCGGTCGGATATCCACTAGATTATTTGACTTGAAGACTGCTTTTAGATGATTTGCCATAGAAATCGAGAAATTAGTACTACCCCACACTTCCTCCGCTGAAAGCGTAATATTCAGATCCCCCACAAGTATCAAATTGCCAGCAGAGAGTAGGCCACTATCCGCTAGAGAATCCCAGAAAGTTGTTTTATCCATACAAGGACCATAAACGTTGAGTAAAGAGATAGAGCAATGGGTAGAAGTAACTCAACCAATTAAGAAAATACCCCCACATGTTAGGGAAGGAGTAAGGGAGTATGTATGCGGATCCCATGACACTAAAATCCCCCCAGAAGTTCCTAAAGAACTAACAGCACTAGAAACCCAACTTGGCCGAAAAACCTGAACAAAACTTCTAGCTTTATGTTCCTCCACAAGAGTCTCCTATAAAAAAAATGATATATGGACACACACGATCCAAAACCCTACGAAATGCGACAACTTTAAGAGAGCCCCCTATCCCTCTAATGTTTAGGGATTGTAGCAACATTATTTGACCTTGCTAGAGCCTTCAGCACTCTAAGTGCCCCACTGTCCACACTTGTGGTACTTAAGGCGCCTTAGATCCTAAATTTTGCATTAACACTGAACATTGTTGAACCTCTAATAGCATTTTGGTTATTTAGTGTTATCTGAGCAAATGTGGAACAATTTCCTTCACTCGTATTATTAAATTTGCATATTGTTCTATTTCCTCATTTGAATCTTTTTTTTACATGGAATTGCTACAACGAGACCATTTCCTATGCGTAGCAATACGATGCTTGTTGGATGGGTCGGGAGTGAAGTTCCACCCTTATATTGTTAGACTCTAAGCCACGTATTCTAAATTGAAGTTTAATCCTTTCATTTTGGTGTTACAATTACCATAGAGATCACTCCCTTCTTCACAACAAATACTAGTAGCTTATTCTCTGGATTTTTGTTTCCTAATATGCGAGGGAGAACTTAAGCCTGCATGTTGCGTACATATATATATTTTTACCTTGATCTTGGATGCACTTTAATGGAAAAAGTATGCCTAGAGAAACCTTAGTCTATCCAAATCTGCAGTTGAATGCTCACACAGAAATTGATTACGCGCATGTAGTGTGAACATGATCGGATACATTCCAAGATTTTAGGTAATGTTATGTAATATAATAGTAAAATGGGTATTAAGGTTTGTCTTTATTAAAGTTACCAATGAATTCGATTATTGGTTATAGGTACCTTGTACATTAAATTTAATTAGTAATTATATCAATATATTGATTCTAACAATTAATTAATGATTAGAAAACAAAATGGTATAGTAACTATGTTGATGAATTATTGGAAGATGATTTTACCTTGCGCGTTGGTATAACAATTCATGAGATATTATAATATTGAATAGAAAATTGATAAGACAATTGATATTATAATATTATTCACTCTTAGATGACTAGATTTTAGGAGATTGATAAGACAATTGATATTATAATATTGAGTAGAAAATTGATATTATAATATTATTCACTCTTTGATGACTAGATTTTAGGAGATTGATAAGACAATTGATATTATAATATTGAGTAGAAAATTGATAAGACAATTGATATTATAATATTATTCACTCTTTCATGACTGGATTTTAGGAGATTGATAAGACAATTGATATTATAATATTGAGTAAAAAATTGATATTATAATATTATTCACTCTTTGACTCTGTGATGACTAGATTTTAGGAGATTGATAAGACAATTGATATTATAATATTGAGTAGAAAATTGATAAGACAATTGATATTATAATATTATTCACTCTTTTATGACTAGATTTTAGGGTCATTATACATTTAATTGTTATTTATATCATATTGTAATTATTTTTAAATCGAATTAATAATATTGAGTTGAATAGTGTTATCTTCTCTAAATGTT
>ML801150.1:628566-642341 GCA_009831015.1 Picea engelmannii
TTATTGAATATTTATTTGAATTATTTTTATCAGACCGTCTTCATAGTTTATACGTTGTTTATGTTTTCCTTCTTGTTTGAATGTAATCTCTCTGATTTATGGATCCCTGAGGCAATGGAGTATCTGTTGTTGTCATGCCCATATTTCATGGTTCATCAGATATTTCTTGTTTTCCTTATTGTCTGAATGTAGTAGTTGTGATTCATGGATTCCTAAGGCGATGGAGGATCTGTTGTTATCTTTCCCATGTTCATCATTCATCACTCAAACCCTTCTATTTTCCTTCTTGTTTGAATGCAATCTCTCTGATTTATGGATCCCTGAGGCGATGGAGGATATGTTTCTATCATGCCCATCTTTCGTCAGATATTATCTTTTTATTTTCTAAATGTAGTAGCTGAGATTCATGGATTCCTGAGGCGGTGGAGGATCTATTGTTATCTTTCCCATGTTCATCATTCATCACTCAGACCCTTCATGTTTCCCTTCTTGTCTGAATGTAATCTCTTTGATTGATGGATCCCTGAGGCGATGGAAGATTTGTTGTTGTCTTGCCCATATTTCATGGTTCAACATACATTTTATATTTTCTTCTTGTCTGGATGTAGAATCTCTCTGATCTATGGATTCCCGAGGCAGTAGAGGATCTGTTGCCATCTTGCCCATTTTTCATGGTTCATCACTCAGACCTTTTCTGTCTTCTTTCTCCTTATCACCACATTAATCCTTTTGTCTGATAGGCGGTTTAAATGCCTTCCTTATTCACGATACTTATGAATCCATAGCCCAATGGTCCCAAACTAATCTTTAGTTACTTCTACTATCTTTTCCTCTCCCCCCAGTCTTACCGATCCACCTACTCAAACCGTTTTAATCCTTTTACTTTTATTTTGATGGGTACTAGGCTTATCCTCTTGCAGTCAGAGGGTGACTCTTAATGTTAACAAAATCATCAACTAAGAAAACATTACCTCCATTGTACCTTTCATATTCACAGAACCACTCCCTGTGGGGAGTCATATGAAAGGACGCACCTGAGTCAACCAACCATGCCTCATGATCTGCATGTGTGCTTTTGAAGAAGCCAAGTACACATCCCCTCCTTCTTCCTTGGAGGTATTTTCTTCTGTAGAAGGAGATTCTTCAGATCCCTTCTTTTTCTCAACTTTGTATCTACACTGCTTCTTGTAGTGCCCTTCTTTGCCACATCTCCAACATACCTTTACAAAATTTTTGAGAGATTTAGATCTACCCTTAGACTTAGATCTCCCACTTGAAAACTTAGACCTATTTCTTTCCTGGGAGCGTCCTCTTGCAAATAGTGTGTCTGTGCTATGTCCTTCCATATTCTTCTGTCTCATCTCCTCCAACAACAAGGATGAGACCACTTCATCAAACTTCAAGGAAGTTGTATTACTACCTATGGCCACAACCCGACTATCCCACGAGCCTGGTAAAGAACACAATAAACTGATACATTTATCTTCGTCTGAAATTTTAATCTCAACAGATACTAACTGACTTACCGCAATATTGAAGGCATTCAAATGCTCTACCACTGAGTCTCCATCTCTCATCCTCAGGTTATACAACTTCTTTCTCATGAATAGTTTATTTACTAGGGACTTAGACTGATACAACTTCCCCAACTTATCCCATAAATCCTTGGTTGTAGCTTCCTCTGACACATTCAGTAATACTGAATCTGAGAGACACAGTCGGATTGTGCTCTTTGCCTTCTGATCCAACGTTTTCCAGTCATCTGCTAAAGTTCCTATAGGTGCAATACTTGGATCTACTGCAATCCACTGATATTTGTCCACCAACAGATCTTCCATCTTGAGCTTCCACAACTCAAAACTTTTCCCATTAAACTTCTCGATCTCCATCTTCGAATCTCTTGCCATTTCTTTTCACCTTAAAAATCAATACCACAGATCTCCCACTGTAACAAGGCTTATCACAGTCCCGAGACAAACCCTTGACCAAAAAGGCATCCCCCTGAAGCCAACAAAGCTCTGATACCAAATGTAGATTTTAACCTTGTATAATATTTACTGCAAATTTTTTTTTAGAAAAAGAACTGAAAAAATATAATGGCAAATACAAACATTACATAGATATTTTTCCCCTAGAAACCCAAACCGGGAAAACCATCATATTATATATTCATTCATCATAATATATTGTTTACAATACAATATACATATAGGAGCCAACAACATTCAAAACCCTAACCCAATGACCTGGATTAGTCAACAACCCTAATTCCTTAACCAAAAATAGAAAACCATCGGCAAAACACCATGTGTCGAAAAACCACCTAAATATGTGACATGTTTCTCGAGGCAGAATTTTTTTTCTCGGGGGCGCTGCCCTCGAACCTGCGCGCCCAGCGCAATGTAGACACTACTACTCGTGAAAAGAATATAACACATACCCAACATTCTCCCACTTACATGTAGTTTTATTCCAAGTGGAGATGTCATAAAGAGAATGTTTACCTTGATTGAAAAGCCAAGAGAGGAGAGGGAGGAGAGAAGCATCATGTTCCAGGGGTGGAGATCCATGAATTCTGTCAGTAGCTAATTTGATATTTTTCCCATTAGCCAGAGACCAGAATAATTTTTTTTGAATGAGGGGGAGGGAGGCCTTCAGGAGATTCCATATTTGAGAGCCACTTTGTGTCGGGGGAGGATGGTCCAGGAAGCGAAGTCTTCTTTCAGTGAAGTATTTATGAAAAATAGCCTTTTTCCACCATTTGTTCTGTCCAGTGACCAATCTCCAAAGAATTTTAGCACTCAGAGAAAGATTAAGAAGAAAGGGATCACTTATTCCAAGTCCCCCATTGGACTTAAGTTCTTTGACAATGTTCCAGTTTATGAGATGTTGGCATATGGAGTTGGAGCAACCTCCTTGCCAAAGAAATCGCCTAATTTATTGGGAAATTTCAGATTTAAATTTCCCCGGGGCTAGTAACATAGAGAGCTGGAAAATAGGAAGAGCAGAGAGTACAGATTTGATGAGGACAACTCTTCCTGCATGATTTAGCCAAAGGGAGCCCCACATGTTGAATTTTACTTTTATCTTGTCTAGGATAATGTTCCAAGCACTAGAGGGGGGGGATTTTAAGGAGATGGGGATGCCAAGGTAATTGAAAGAATGTCAATTAGTGGTGCCAGTGAAATTGAGGATTCTAGCGATAGCCTGCATTTCGTGATGTGGAACATTCCATCCATAAATTTGACTTTTCAGTTCATTGACCTTTCCTCTCGAGGCTATTGTGTAGTCATCCACTGCTTCTTTGAATCTTCTTGATAAAATAGTAGAGGCCCCTCCCAATAGGATGGTGTCATCGCAAATTGGGAGTTATTTATTCTTTTTACTCCTTGAGCAATTTTGATCCCAGGGATGAGTTTGTTTTCTTTATCTTTGTCCAGCTTCATGTTGAGGGATTCAACCATGAGGATGTAAAGGATGGGGGAGAGGGGGAAACCTTGTCAAAGTCCTTTGGAAAGTTGGAAGAAGGGGGTGAGCCTCCCATTTACAAAGGGGGAAATCTAGGGGGAACAGATGCAAGTGTATATCCAAGGGAGAAAGAGGCCATTGAAACCGAACATGGAGAGGACTACCAAAAGGAAGTTGTGTCTGACCTTGTCGAAGGAATTTTCCATATCAAGTTTAATGGTCATGTCTTTCTCTTTTCTAGATTGACTTGAGTGAATAGCCTCTTGTACCAGAATAATATTATCAACCATTTGTCTCTTTTCAACGAAACCTCTTTGACTTGGGGAGATGAGGGAGGGGAGGAAGGGTTTTATTCTATTGAATTTCATTACTATTTCAACATTAACTTTTATTTTGATTATATTGTTAATTATACTTTTAAATATGTTATAAAAAAATTAATAAGCAATAATTGATTTGTTTTAGTATTTTGGTTTTTTGTTCAAAATAGGAGAAAAAAATTCCTAAATTTCTTTGGTTTTCATGAGTTAACAAGTTATGAAGATCAATAATGTTACACACATGTGTATAGACATGCTCTATTAAGAGAGAGTGTTTCTCATCCTCCACTTTCTTAGTATCACAAAAAATACATAATCTTTCTTTTTTCCATCGAGTTTTACGTTTTATCTAATGCTCACTTTCACTATGAAGGTCATGATAGTTTGTTTTTATTTTAGCAATGTTAATTTTATTATTTAAGTTAGCCATGGTAGAATGATACTTTTGACCTCCTAAGTTGGGGTTAATGATATCTTTACAATACTATAACTTTATCTTATTCTCTATTTCTTAATTGCACCACAGTGTCTCTTTAAATTTAGTTGTGATAATGCTTTTAATGGTATCGATATTTTGTGAAGTTCTCTCCCACTCTATTCTCTAATGTTTTAACCAAGAATCAACCTCTTTATGTCACTCTCTCTTGAGTCTTGGGTGACTTTTACTAGAATATGAAGTAATGCTATGAAGCATATTATCCTATATGTCAATTCTCATGCTTAAACATTAGACACCTAATCATAGTTGTATTCTTTATGGGTGGAAGCTCAAACACTAAGGAGATGATTGGATAGAGTGTATTTCTTTTAATTTTAATATTATAGGTTATAAACACCTTTGGATTTTCTCTTAATGGGTGGAAGTCCAACCTTTAAGAGGATGATTAGATAGGGTGTATTGTTTTTAATTTTTTAGATTATAGATTAGAAAATGCTTCAATAAYACTGATGAGTGACATGATTACAATATAGGTTGTATGTTGACATTATAAYGTGTGGCATCTATGGAGTGACRCGATTAATCTACATAAAACATATAACCTAGTAGAAAAAYCTACACAACTTTAGATGTATTATAGACGAGCTTTATTGTTKCCATACCTACTTCAGGAGAAGCTCAACACATAACTCTTATGCTTTCAAAAGGAAGAGAAAAAATAAGCTAATAAGCATTTTGCATAGAGAATTTGCTAATCATTCATTGCTTGAACTAGAATGGAACCATGAAAGAATAACTTGAACTTTGAATAATTCATGATTTATTCATATTTTCAACCTACTCTTTCAAACTTTAATCCTTTTCAGGGAATAAAAACCCCTTTAAATATCTTGTTGAACTTCATACATCAATTTTACTTGAAAACCATTGTACTTAGTGCCTCACCTTCAACCTTTAATCCATTTCATTTGTTTTCATGTCATAAAACCATAAAACATATATACAGCCTAAGTGGGCCTAATGGTTAAGAACATAGAAGTTGCAAGGCAATTTCAACAAGTTGAAGCCCTACTGTGCTCATAAAGTTTTTTCATGAACCGAAAATTTCTCTACAACTACAGGTTGAGCGCAAGCTCGTTAATGGCGGATACTGCTCTTTCTGATGCCGGTGGCGACCCCTTCGGCTACCGTGCTATTCTTTGGGTGGCAGAGCTTTAGTAGTGATAGCAAAGGAACTCTCTGCTTCGTTTCTCCCAAAGTGGAGAAGAGGATATTGGGATGTTTTTTTCTCCTGATTTTTGCTTGGATTTTTGTTTTTATGGGAACCAACAGCTTAAACTCTATGCTTCTGAAATCTGTGATGGACCCACCTATACGAAGATGATGGTTTGGCAGGAGGGCACCCTATTCAAGGAGTGACCTGTTTTTTTTTTCCAGTTTTTTCTACGTCTAGACAACTCTTTCTTCTTCTCTGACAGTTTGCTCCCTGAGTAAGTCTCCCCCTTGTGGGCTGAGAAGGTTCCATTATGGATATTGAGGGCTAAGATCCCATAGGAGGGGGGGATGTGGATCCATGGGACCATCTGAAGGTCTTGGCATCGGTTGATGCTCTTTGTAGTAAATACTATCGGAGAGCACACTTTGACACTCTCAAGAAGTCTACTATGCCCCCTACTATTAACCAGAGACATCTCTCCCCAGGGAATGCAGAGATGTGGAGCTAAGTTCCTGGTGGTTCAAAGTTGCAGATTGAACAGGTGGGAGCACAAAATCCTCCTATTCAGAGTGAAAGGAGGCTAGGAAGGGATGCCCAACTGGAGGGTGATTTCATTGGAGGGTCCTCTACCCATCACAAGAGAAGCACTACAAAGAGGACGCATAGGGTGTGGAAGCTGAAACAAAAACATCACAGACTAGTACTGGGGATGGACGTAGGGCTCTCTAAAGCTTGTAACCTGGCTCTTTGTGCCTTAGTTGGGAGGCTCGCTTATAAGGAAAGATGTAAGCAGATTCTGGAGGATTGGTTAGCTGCCAAGTGGAAGCCTTTTCTAGGCTATGTTCCTGAGGTTCATTTTCTCCAAAAATGATGGCTAGGATTCATTTTTAAGAACCCCGAGGACACGGTTGGCATCCTGGAAACATTTTGGGGTTTTGGGGGTGGGATCCTTATGCTTAAGAGATGGAGGATAGGTTTCAACCCTTCTATGGAATACTTCAACTATAGACACATCTGGGTTCAACTACCAGGCCTCCCTCTTCAGTTGTGGAACCAGAAGGCGCTTGAGCTCACTGGAAACTCATTAGGACGTTTCCTTCGAGTGGATGCACAGGCTCTAGCTACTTCATATAAACGAATGGCAAAGGTCTTAGTGGAAATAGACATACACGTTGGGTTGCCTAAAACATTGGAGATAGAATGGAGGGGCCTCCTCATTGCACAATGCTTAGATTATCTGGGCATTCCTTTTTGATGCTTGATTTGTCGAAGGACAGGCCATTTGAGAAGAGAATGCTCACAATTCCCCCCGGCCTTGTTAGAGGAGGACCCATCGAAGGATCTCGGTTTTGATGGATACGATTCTCAGCTGGACTTGATAGGATTGGATGCATTATCACATCAGAGGAGGGATGACAGTTCGAGACCCCTTGATGATTCGTTAGTCGGTAAGCTAAAATTATTTTGTCCCTCTCTGTACAATTCTCTTTCAGCTTGGGAGAGGCTTAATATTGAATCGATGGCATAATCTATTTTGAATCCGCGGGCCCTTGGGGCCGAGATTTTAGAGATGGAATCCCTTCCACTCTCCTCTCCTTCGCCTACTAAACCAGAACCCCCGAGAGTATCTGACATACCACCGATAGACTCGAAGACTGCAACACCCTTTAAAGAGATCAATTCCCCCACACTTCCGGGTTGTGTTGAGCCGAATTATACTAACCAAGAACTGGAACACTTGCTTTCTTCTCTCACCCCAGCCTCTTCTGTTCCGTTTGGCTCCATTCCTATCCCTACTTACCAAGGAAAGTCTATTCTTCACCCTGCAAACCTTCAGTCTGACCTACCTTCTTCGTCAGGTGTGGGAAAGGAAACCGAGACTAACCCTTCTTGGTCCCGGGGATTAGGATTGGAGCTTTCGCCACTAAAAACCCGTGGTGCGCATAAGAAGGTCGGCTCTGAGTCTTCGAGTTCGGATTCACAAGCATCTGCTATCAATCTAGGGGTGCTTAAAGGATTAAAAGCCCTAGCCAGGGCCAAGTCATGATCCTCCCATCCCTTAATATTAGAGGGGTAGGAGGACCCCTGAAACTTGCCTCCATCAGACGACTCCTTGAGAAAAATCGACCTTCTGTAATTTTTCTCCAAGAAACACTGGTGGATGCGGCGGCAACTAGAAATTTCATGTACTTACTTCGACCTGATTGGATGATCGGTGCGACAAGCTCAGTTGGAAACTTGGGAGGGCTCCTGGTCTCTTGGGATCCCACCTTTTTGAATTAACTCTTGTACTAAGTCCAGGGGGGATCTTGCTGACAGGTACCTGCTTAGAATTGAAAAGGAAGATGACTCTGTTGAATACCTATGGACTGTGCACTAATCACAGATTATTCTGGGAGAAACTCGACATATTGGCCTATTAGCGGTGAAAGACCTTATCCTAGTGGGAGACTTGAACTTAACGACTAGCTTAGAGGAGTTTTGGGGAGAGAACGCACAGGCAGACCCACTTTCATATTTTTTCAAGCATCTATTCTCCAAAAATAACTTAGTGGGTTTGGCCCCTGATGAGGTGATGCCCACTTGGAGAAACGGGAGACCGAGAATAGATGGCATAGAAAAACAATTAGATAGGTTCTTTGTGGCAGATGGCTTGATCACATCCCACTATAGAATTCGAGCCTGGGTTGACTTACCTTTTCTCTCAGATCACGCCCCTATTTTCCTTCAATTGGGGGAAGCAGGATTTGGGGCAAATTACCCTTTCAAATTTAACCTTGCGTGGCTGCGGGAGTACTCTTTTCAACAATTAGTAAGATCGGTGTGGAATGATACCTCTCTCCCTATTCAAGGGGATGCACATGGCAACTTGGAGAGAAAGCTTAATTGCTTAAAAGCCTACACAAAAGACTGGTTAAAAGACAAAAAGATTAAGGAAAAGGCTGAGCTGAGCATAATAGAACAAGATCTGGAGGATCTTCTACGTTTGAAGGCGTAGAATGTCTGGCTTGATAACTTTGAATACAAATTGAGATGTCTAGAGGAACCACGAAACAAATTTCTCCTGGAGGAAGAAGAAAGGTGGCGGTTGAAGAGCAGGGCTTTATGGATAGCCAGCGGGGACAAAAATACGAGGTTCTTCCACCATTTCGCTAGTCATCGAAGAAATAAAAAATTCATGTGGGAGATTGAGGACGAGGAAGGGAGGCTTCATCAAACTAAGGAAGACATTAAACAGGTGGCTTTTAATCACTTTAAATCTTTCTACCAGGATGCAGGCGCATCTCATCTAACGAATCAGGTTGACACAACCAGACTCTTCCCCAGAATGGTAACAACTGAGGAGTTAATATCCCTGGAATCGCCCTGCTCAAAGGAGGAGATCTTAGAGGTGATTAAAGGATTCACCAAGGAAAAAATCCGGAGTCCCGATGGGTGGTCTGTCGAACTTTACCTCCATTTTTTTGACTTAATGGGACAAAACTTGTTGGACGTTGTGGAGGAATCGAGAACTCGAGGGTTTGTCTAAAAAAAGCCAAATAAAACTTCCATTGTTCTTATACCCAAAACAAATCATCCAAGATGGTTTGCGGATTTTCGCCCTATTTCGCTATGTAATCTTTGTTACAAGATTATTTCTAAGATCGTAGCCAAGAGGATCCGCCCCATCCTCTCCAAGGCTCTCTCAGAAGAAAAGTTAGGTTTCCTTAAGGGGAGACAAATTCTCGATGCCATAGGAACAACATAGGAGTGCTTTCACAATATCAAGACCAAAAAACTCCAAGATATCCTCCTGAAACTGGATCTCAAAAAGGATTTTGATAGCATCAATTGGGATTTTCTTCGCCTTATACTTTTGCAGTGCGGTTTTGGAGTGGCTACCACAAGGTGGGTGATGGGTTGTATTTCCTCGACCGTCTTCACAGTTTTGATCAACGAGGAAGCTACAAATGCCTTCCATAGTGAGCGAGGGATTCGATAGGGCTACACCATCTCGCCCCTTCTTTTCATTCCAGTTTTGGAAAGTCTCAGCATTTTTCTGAAAAAAAGTCAAGCGGAAGGCATCATGACCGGGATAAAATTCTCAAGATTGATTAATATCTTGCACTTACTTTTAGTGGATGATGTGATCATCACGACTAGTGAAAATCTGTCTGAGTGGATTGAGATACATAAAATTATTAACACTTTTTGCATTGTTTCAGGTATGAGGATCAACTATCCAAAGTCAAATTTCCTGGCCACATGTGCTCGGGAGGCTACCCTTGCTGAGCTAAAATTGTTGTTCAACATCGACACTATAGATCTATCGGAAGGTTTTAGCTATATGGGGTTCCACATGTGCTCGGGAGGCTACCCTTGCTGAGCTAAAATTGTTGTTCAACATCGACACTATAGATCTATCGGAAGGTTTTAGCTATATGGGGTTCCACATAAAACCATCAAGTTACAAAGCGGTGGATTAGAGATGGTTGATTGATAATTTTGAACACCGAATTCACCACTGGTGTAATAGGATGCTATCGCTGGGAGGCAGGTTCATTTTAATCAAGGCAGTCTTGGAATGCTTACCTGTGTACTGGATGGCCCTTGTACACATTCCCCTATCTGTTCTAAAGAAAATTTGTCAACTGATCTTCGACTTCCTTCGGTCTGGCAGCAAACAGAGCAGGAGCTATCATCTTTGCAGGTGGGAGGAGGTCTCAAAACCCAAGTCAATGGGAGGGTGGGGTCTGAGAAATCTGTACATATTTTACAGGGCGTTATCTGCGAATACCTTTTGGAGAGTGTTGATGAAACCAGGAATATGGAACAAGGTGGTAAAAGAAAAATATCTCCCACATGAACAGGTTCACATTTGGCTAAGATTGGCCTCAACGCATACCTTAGGAGGCTCTCAGACGTGAAAAAACCTTTTAAACTCACTCCCAATCATACTCCAGTGGATTGCGTGGAATCCAGTATCAGGAAAGTCAATAGATCTTGGACGAGATACCATCCCGGGACTAGGTAAAAACGCTTTTCTTTCTCCCTCGCTACTCGACCAGTTACATCATAAAAGGGATACATTTTCTGTAACAAGCTCAGAGCACACAAAACCGGGGAGTGTTGGGGGAGAACTGGCTGGAAGGCTCCACCCTGGAGCTCGGAGGAGAACACGAGGCTGAGTGGGATCGGTTCAGACAACTTTTAATAGGATCGGACATTTCTCTCCAAGAGCGGTCGGATGTCCTCATGTGGACGAGAGGGGACAACACTGGTAAGCTCTCACTGTCAAAAACCCCTAAAACGCGTTGGCTGCCAAGTTTTGGGAAAATTTAGAGGATACCTGGTGGAAAAAATTGTGGAAGTGGGATTGCCCCATTAAAATTAGGCTCTTTATTTGGCTTTTGTCCAGAAACAAAATTCTGTGTGGGAAAACCTGCAGGCCCGAGGATGGGCGGGACCAAGCCGATGTGCTCTGTGCAAATCGGACTGCGAATCGGTTCATCATCTTTTTGTGAATTGTCCGTTTACTTGTGCGGTTTGGAAACAAGTTTTACTCAGTTTAAAAATCTCACCAAGGTGGACAGGTGCATCGGTAAGCTCTTGTTTCAACAATTGGCAAACTTCACCAAATTCCTATCCTTCGCTGCCAGCCATTCTCTGTTGGAACATTTGGACTAATAGGAACGAGACAATCTTTGATGAGGGTTGCCCATCGACTCATCGGGTGGTCTACAAAACCATAGCAACGGTGGCTACTCTTGGAACCTGAGTAAAATACCATCCAATGCGCATCTCCAAAGTAAAGCTTCTGCCTAATAGAGTCATCGCTTGGTTTGACGGAGCTGTACAACAAAGGGGCAAACTCTATGGGGTTGGGGGAGGATCCTCTTAAATAACCATTTCTTTTTTCGGTGGTTCCTCAATTGCGGGCAAGGCACTAATTCAAAGGAAAAACTTATGGGGGCATGGACAACGCTCATCTTGGCTTGAAGATTGAACATTAATGATCTGCTAGTACTTGGGGATTCAAAAATTGTAGTTGATTAGCTTAACAGGAAGGCTGATCTCCAGGCGGCTGTCTTGATGAGTTGGAAAGAAAGAATACTAGAAGCCACTTGACACTTTAGGAGCCTTTCTTTTGCCCACATCTACAGAAAAGATAATAGGGATGCAGATACCACTGGAGATCCTCCTCTAGGACCAAGGCTAAAAGGTTTTTTTTGTTTTTGGATAGGGAGCTTTTTTTAGATGACTACTTTGCATTCAGATTTGTGAAATTAGCCCAAGGATCAGCTTCAGAAAAGGCTGTTGTTTGTAAACAATTATATTCTTTTGAATATAAAGAGAAATTTTTTCAGTGGAAAAAAAAGAATATAATAATAATAATATTATTATTATTATTATCAACTCTTCATCATTTTGCTTCCGTCTGTGTAGAAATCATGACAATACTTTTGTTTGTTTATGTATGTAAAATTCATAACATGTAGGTTAGTTGCAACAAGAAGGCCAAAAATAAGCATCTAGCAATGTTGCATTGAAGAATGTATATACATGGATGGATGTGGAGGTGTTGCACATGAAAAATGACATATATCTTAATGCAACACTTAATAAATGTTGCACTACGAGGTGTATATTGATTGTAAGTGCGACATTAACAAGTAGAGGTGGTTGGGAGTAAGCTAATCTTCTAGTAAATTTACTCTCTTTTCAAACACATATTTAATAAGAATCGAACAAAAATTTCAAGGAGCAGAGTTCCATTATGATCTAAGTTTTGTGCATGGAGGAATGATGCTCCTAAAAGTTTTGTCCATTTTTTAATTGACCTAGATCATTGAAAATTTTATCAAAGTTTCAAATTGATGGAAACTTTGAATTTTGGTATTGTTGTATTCTGATAATGGAAAGGAAGTTTTCTACAAGATTAGACATCTTCGAAGCAAACAACTCTAATTATTGTACAAAAAGCATTGATTTGCATGCCCAAACAAATATAATTTCCTTCCGTACCTTGAGTAAGGTTACTCTATGGTCAAATTTTATTCTCATCTGCAAATTGGCAAATAAACTGAAGAAAAAAAATTACTACAAGATTAAAAGACTCCCTCTTTATTAACACAAAAATTAAATTAAATTACCAAAAAGATAAAAATAAAAAATTTGGAAACATGTATAACAAACCTTACAAAATTATATATATATATAAACTTTAAATTCTATTATTATTGTTAATTCATAACATGGGCAACGGAGGACATATACATCGCCGTTCACCTTATAAAGTATATTATTATTATTTATTATTAATAGATAGTGCCTACATGCGCACCCACCCAATTTGGGTTCCTCTGATCATTTTCCCAATTTGGTGTTCTATCAATATCATTTTGGCGTCGTATCACTATCATTTGTGTTTCTGTTTCGACGGTGTGCCCAGATCTGCAATTTGGATCCCGTTTGTGTTCGTCTTCGATGGTCTATTAGACTTTTGCCTGAAGATGGCTAATGCTAAACGAGCCGGCAAAGTCTACTGCATTGGAACTGTTGACACCAAAGGCAAGGAGCTCCTATTTCTCTCAGATTGCTTACAGTCCGTTCTGTCAAACTTTTTGCAGGCCTCCTCAAAGGTTTCGTCTCCTCCTTTTTCTTTTAATCCCTGATGTTGCAGTAGCTAATTCAGTCGAGTATATATATATATATATATATATATATATATATAATTGGTTGTGCAAAGGCGCAAGTAACCATTTTGACTTATAATGTGAGTTTGAGCTGACAACATAGTTCTAAATCTGTGACTCTGTCTCTCCAATATATGTTTGTGCAATTCCCAGAGGATCAATGGGGTTTTATGTCCTCGTCTAGTTTTGTAATAAGCCCATTGCTTCACTTGGTTTCTATTGATGTTAGAAACTGGTTTTGCAATGGCCCACATGATAATATTGGGATGTTTAGATCTGGTTTTGCAATAGCCGATTTGCTTCTTTTTAACTTTGGTCCTGATAAACATTTTGAGTCCTAACCGTCAACCGTTCAAAATAATAACAAAAACAATAATTATTATTAGTACTACATACTCATCTAAACCAGGTTTTGATCTGCACCTGGAGGTTGCGAAGCTCTAGGTTGTGTATCTCGAATTTCAATATTTAATGCGTTGGCATTCTCATGAATGGGAGATATGCATCTTAGAGCTTCACAACCTCAAGGTGCATATCAAATCCTGGTTTAGATTGGTCTGTGCTAATGCCCATATTCAATTCACACAATGCATTATCTAGATTGAATGTATTGTTACACTGTTATGGATTCCCCTTATCAGTATAACATTTTTTTT
>ML801150.1:683579-700746 GCA_009831015.1 Picea engelmannii
ATGGACTGGTAAGGAACCTTCTCTCACACATCTTAAGGTATTTGGCTGTGATGCATATGTTCATGTTCCAAAGGAAAATAGGAGTAAGCTAGATAAGAAGGCTGAAAAATGTATCTTTATTGGATATAAAGATGGTCTCAAAGTTTATAAGCTTTGGAACCCAGAAACTAAGAAGGTAGTCTATAGCCGAGATGTGGTATTTATAGAAATGAAGGATGTTGTTAAACAAGAAGTCCTACCAAGTAAGGAAGAACCAGAGAAGATAGAGTTTGATTTAAAGGATGATGAAGCAGACTCTATAGAAGAACATGAAGCAGAAGAAGAAGAAGATCCTCATACTCCAGTATTGAGGAGATTGGATCGAGAAAGAAGGCTACCAGAAAGGTATAGTCCATCTGATTTTTGTTCAAATTTTGCTTTGTCTATTACTGATGATGATCCTAGAACTGTCTATTACTGATGATGAAGGTGGACACTTTGAAGAATGTTGTAGATTCATTAACAAAATCTGTGAGCATGGAGAAGTTCTTTTGGTGTAGAGGATCCATGGGCATTGCTACGTTGGGTTGTTGACTATGTAACCCTGTAACCCCCTGTATGCAAAGAAAACAACAAGTGGGAGAATGTTGGGTATGTGTTATATTCTTTGCATGAGTAGTAGTGTTTGAGCATTTGCGCTGGGCACGCAGGGGGTTAGAGGGGGGTGGAGCCCCCCAAAATTTTTTTTCGCACCGGGACGACATATTTTCAGGGCCACATGATATTTATGTGGTTTTGCGGCACATGGTTTTTTGCCGACGGTTTTCTATTTCCGGTTAAGGAATTAGGGTTTTGGACTAATCTAGGTCATTGGGTTAGGGTTTTGGATGCCGCTGGCTCCTATATGTATATTGTATTGTAAACAATGTAACACAGTGTATGAATATAATATATGCCGGTTTTCCCGGTTTGGGTTTCCAGGTGAAAAATCTCTGTGTAATGTTTGTATTTGCCATTGTATCTTTTCTGTTCTTTTCTGAATATTAGTTTGTAGTAGATATTGTACAAGGTTAGAATTTATAGAGTGCAAGCCTCTCGGTCAACTGCTCACGGATCCAGACCATCCTGACCGAAAGCAGAGAAAAGAACCAAGCACAGAGATGATCTAGAAAATACAAAGTTAATCCTGACCATCTTACCCGACTACATCCCACCTCTGGCTAGCGTGGTGAGTCGTGACAATGTCCCGAGGGACTTTGATTACACCATGGTTACTGCGTACCTACCAAAGGGGATACGTGCAGTCAGAACATAGCAAGATAATATCGTGATGTTGAAGTTCATCGACTTCAACCTAGGTGACCGCAAGAATTACAACATCCTTTCTCCTTACAAGTATATGACCAGGACGAAGGGGAAGAACTCGAAAATAATCCCCCAGCCATGGACTATGAACCTCACGCAGTCCACCCTTTTGAATGTGATGAATATCCCACACTTTGGAAGGCACCAAGAGGTTAACGCCTATGTTAAGCTCCTGTTATCGTGATACTATGGAGGCTACCTATGGCTAGATAGACACATCATAGTCGATCCGACGTTGATCCATAGGATCACCAGATTGAACATGCAAGGACCTGAATCACAAGACTTGTACTCAGGGAAGGCTTCCGACCATGCCCTGGCATAGAGAATTAAGGACACTTATGGTGATGTAGAAAAGGGAACGCGAGGCTAGAAGTCAACTTCCATCCAGAATGGTGTAGTGCGCCTATCCTGCCAGTTGATCGTAGGGAAGCTAGTGAGGAAGAACCGACCTACATAAGTCACATGATTCGTTGTTGACCTAGTTGGGAAATGTGTAGAAGGACTCCAGATGAACTGGGTGAAGTACTTGGTCAAACAACTGGAATTAGACTACTGCGAAGCTCAAGATCAGGGATATGAGTTCCACTTTAACTGGCTCCTGATCCTCATTGCATTTACCGCTTGGGAAATGCCGGAAGGTGTGACCTTCATGGACATTGAGCCGCTTGATGCGAATTTCACCACGCTTTGGTGCTCAAGCAATATGGGAAAACAATGGCAATCGAACATGGTCTTTCATACCTATTATCTCCAATTGAAGAGGTATCGAAGCTGTCCCTCGCATGACATCGAACACCCTGCATTGGTTCCGACCCCTCATGAAGTTCTGGGCAGATTGACACTTCATTTATATCATTGCATGTGCATATGAGCACAAAGAAGAGCTTCAATCATACTACAAGATCACAGAGGAGGACCTTGAAGAGATAACCAAGGACTGGTCTATAGAACTCCTCATCCCCGTAGACCCCGCATAAATGTCAGACCCTGAACAAATCGGTAGCAATGAGACCACTCATAAAGCAAATGATCTTCCTGGACCTAGTAGAAGGAAGAATACCAAAGAGGTCCAAAACTTGAGTAGCGCATCAGAAGGAACTACTTCAGAATCACCTGGATGAGGGGGTGATGATGAAGTAGAAGAGACAAATGGAAAAGAGGACCAACAGAAGAAAGGTGAAGTAACACTGCCTAAGGACCCTACTGATGAGGCTGATCCCTTGAATAAAAGGAAGGTTTCTTCCATGAAACCCACTTCCTAAAAGAAATCTAGAGCCACCTTGACTAAGATGCAGACTGTGCTCACTGTAGATGACTTCAACTTTATCATCGTCACTATAGTAGATGCCTCACAGGACATCTTGCATAAACATGAAGCCAAGCAGGAGGAGATGTATGATAGAATCGAGGTTGAACTCAGAGGGGTACAACAGGCCCTTCAATCCAACCACACAGTATCCAATGCACCCCCACCATCAAAAGCACTTGAGTTGGGAGATGAGCCTTCCCAACTCTGCGGACTAGCTGATGCGACCGAAGCTCTCCTTCGTCACGCACAGGAAGAAACTGAACAGGCCATAGAGGCCCTAAAGAAAGTACAAAAAGTAGTTATAGAGCAACACCGAGTTACGTAGCAAGAGAAGGTTGCCCTCCAAACTAAGTTTGAAGAAGAGAAAGCACAGATCCAACAAGAGAAAGAGAAGTTGCATGCAGAGCAGGTGGGAGTAAAAGAAGTAGTCAACACATAAATTTTCTCTGTGACAGGATTAGAGAAAAAGGAGGAAGACCCAGTGGAACATCAAGTAGAGCAGCTTGCGGACGCTATCCAACAACTTCAATAGAGAATCACAGGCCTCGATCTATGAACAATGCCAAGTACCTCGTAGGACGTGCAATATCAAAGAGAAGCCACTGCCCGGAGCGCAGTCGAGAGAATCAGAGCATTCACTCTGGAATGCAAACAACTAAGTGCTCATAGTGCATAGAATTATAAGCGACTCACTGAAGATACCGAGATGAAGGTATTGGAGTCCAAGCTCCAGGAGGCAAAGCAGTAAGAAACAACAATAAAAGCATAGTTGAAGCTCCTGTCAGGAGTTGAAAGGATGAAGCGATCCCAAGAACAATGCACTTCTCAACAACAAGTCCACACCATTCAGAGAAAATTCATGGAAGTGACTCAAAGGCTCCAACCAGTCCATGATGAAGCTTGCCAACTGTTTGAGGAGATTGAAGGCTGAGGCATAGAGTTGGAACAAGTAGTTGCTGCAGTCGAACAATGTTTAGAGGGACCTGTTAGCGAAGCAGTCATCCAAGAGTTTGTCGAGCAGGAGGCCCTGGCACACCAACATGTTGAAGCAACTCGAGCCAATATCAAGGCTTTTGAAGCACAACTACCCAGACCAGAGTGACTCGTGATGAGTCACAGGTGAGTGTTGGGGGACTGTTGGACCTTGGACAAGTTTTGAGGATCCTTGGTCATGTTTGACCTACTTTTGGGACTGTGATAGGCTGTTGAAGACAAAGTGCAAGTAAAAGCAGAGATCACGGGATCTCGGCCCCTTTTTAGGAATTTTTGGGTTTTGGGCTTATGTAACGGGAATGTGGATGTCAACCCATGGGTTTACCCATGTTTAGGCCCATTTTGTAATGTATAAATAGAAATCTAGGTGATGTAGGAAGTAGTTCGATCTATGTGATCGAAGGAGGGACAAATATGTGATGCTAAGTGCTAAGTGTTAATTGCTAGGTGCAAGTGGTAATTGTAATTTCTTTGTGCATACTGTGTGAGACTTGCAGAGCTAAGTGCAAGTGATTCTAAGAGACTATGGAAGGCTTTGTGCTGTAATATAGGGAAGGAGGATCTAGCGAAGTGCATAGATCTCCTGTTCTCTGTGGAGTAAGATATCATGGCTCTGTGCATGTACAAGATTGACAAAAATAAAGAATAAGAGTTGGTGGACATAGCCCCAGGGTGGGGGTGAACCACGTATATCCTGCATTGTGGTTGCTATGTGCTTTATGGTTGTTATCATGTCTATGTGATTGAATGCTTAGTGCACTGATGTATGCTTAACAGGATCTAATATGGTAGCTTAGTGATGAATAATGTGAATAAATGCTAGGTATGATCTATGTTGGTATGCTTAGTACTTGAATCTATTGGATCTGTATAAATACTACGCTGATCTGTTGTTAGGGTTTAGATGCGCTGTAAACTAAGGTTGAATATTAACAAAATGTAACCGCTAAGTGCTTTGTTAAGGTGTTGTAATCACATATCTGTGTCCCAGCTAAGGTTGCAGACACTGGAGTCCTACAATCACCCCTGCCTCTACCTCGAGTGAGACTTCATCTGCTTTGCAGGTGTTGCTAAAAGGGGCGATAGTTAGGGTTTTGTTGGTGCGTTGTTGTAGCTTTGAACCCTGGGTTTTCCCTTGTGCCAACAAGAACTATCAAAGGCCAATTTTTTTTTTGATTGGAGTCTCTGTGAATACCTCTATGACCATAATGAATCAGACTATAGCTATCTTCATGACTACACTAAAGAATTTCTTGAAAAGAGTCAAAAGCATGTCTTGGAAATAAAGGAAATGCTTAAGGAAAATGAAAAGATAATATATGAGAAGGACAATCAGTTAGAAGAGAAAGAAGATGAAATCGAGAGATTGAAAAATGAAATCAGACAAACAAAAGAAGAAAAGAAGGAAGATGATGAACCAAGCAAAAACCTTATAGATCTAAAACAACTAAGGGAAAGCTATGTCAATCTTAAAATCCAACTTGAAGAATCCAAAAGGAGAGAGGAGGTAGTAAGGAACCAGTTGGACAAAAAGGAAGAATCATGTCATGAGCTGGAAGCAGAAGTTGTGAATCTTAGAATGAAGATTGAGAAGTCAGACACCCAAATCAAGTTCTTGAACAACTCCATGACCCTGGATGAGATCTTGGATAGTCAGATATCACCAAATGACAAATCCGGTCTTGGATACAACAAGGAAGAAATCAGTACTCCTAAGAAATATGATGCAGGTCCTTCAGTTGTAAAGGATGAAAACAAGTTTGACATAGGTCCTTCATTTGTAAAGGATGAAGATAGGTGTGAAACAACTCCTTCATTTGTAAAAAGTGAAAGCAGGTATGACTCAGGTTCTTCACGTTCAAAGAATAAATGCAACACTACAAAATTTAGAAGATCATATCAAGGAAGACATCCAGAAGCTATTCATATACCTCAAAGCAAGTTCAGAAGAGAGACACTTTCATGGATGAATCAAACAAGGTATGAGAGTGTATTTAACGATTATTGTTTTTCTTGTAATGAATATGGTCATAAATCCTTGGATTGTAGGCATCATGGAAGAAAACAATTTGGTGGGTTCAACAATAGTATAAGATGTTGGAACTGCAATCATGTTGGACATATTGCTGCACATTGTTACACTATGAGATGCTATAGTTGTGGTGGATATGGCCACAAAGACTATAACTGTTGGAACTCAAGAAAACAGTCAATGAGAAATACTTCATACAGTACAACAAAAGGGGTAAATGGAACATGGAAGAAAAATGAAGTTGTAGTAGTAGAAGATCAGAGAATAAAGTTCAAAAAACCAAGACACTCACAGATGTGGATAGCAAAGACTGAACAAGTAAACATGAGTTAAGTTGATTGTTGCAAAAAGAATGTCATTCATGTGACAAGTATAGTATAAAGTTGTCTTAGACAACTTTAGAGAAATGTACAGTAAAGAAGCATCTTGAATAAAGACATATACATTTGGTTAGATATCGATGAGAATCAATGGGTAGATCCAACAGTTGTCTGAATAAAATGAGCTACAATTGCGCAGTGTTCCAGTAAGACAACAACATCTGCAGAAGCAACATTTTGATGTACAAAATGATGTACATGACATCCTGTAGAAATAAAAAGAGGAGAAACCCTGTCAAAAAATGCTACCCTTTTAGAAAAAAAGGGGGAGAACAGTCAGTAAAAACTCAAGGGAAGTTTTGGTTAGTAAATAAGAAAGCAATTATATTAAGTTTTGAAAAGATTCAATCACTACAATTTTTTTTTATTAAGAAGACTACTCATTTGAAACACGAAATCCCAATCAACTGAGATAAAAACTTTGTAAATCAACAAGGGAATAAACCCTGTCAGGAAGATTTACCTTTTCAGAAACAAAGGGGGAGAGTGGTCAGGAGCAGAGAGAGAACATATTGACAGGGGGATTCATTCAGTTATGGCAGGAAGAACATGATTCCAGGAAGAGTTACCCAAGCTAAGATTTTGGTCAGTAACATACAAAGCCTTACTACAGGAGGAAAAACCCTTTTCCATTGATGTCAAAGGGGGAGAGAAAATTCATAAAGAAGAAAATTTCATAAGAGGAAAGCATCATCACAGGGTGAGTTTTGTATATGAAGTTAGTGTGTTGCCCTCAATGACAAAGGGGGAGATTTTTGGATATATTGTCATTGATGTCAACAGTTGATGTGATGATCTGTTATTAATGATGAATTACCACATATGAGATTGTCATTGATGTCAACAAGTATATCAGTTAGCAGAATATGTCAAAAAGTATGCAAAGATCAAAAGTGTAAGCTCAGAAGGCGGAGTGAATATGAGGAGAAAACAATATGAAGACCAAAAGCTCATAAGGGAAAACACAGTACGTTAGCAAATGCATAGATAGGCTGAAGCAATTTCTGATTATTTTTTATCATGATAGGATCAACGATGTTCCTATGATAAATGCTCAGGAGGGTTAGCGAATGAAGATCAAATATCATAAGGAAGAAGCGCATTATAGAAGTATCGTCGGGATCTGAGGAAATATTGAGAAGTCGACCATTGCACAGGAAAATGTGATAAGTCTCAGCAATGATCTGATCAAGGAAATTGATGGTGTTGATTGTATCATGTAACGGAATATGATCATATGAGTGACCCTGGGCTTGAGGATCGTTGGAGGATCATGACCATTGATTTGCAAGCCAGATCAATGGAAGGGATGAATTGCGAGGAGCGAAAGCATAATTAAGCTACTCGCCAGTTACAATTCCACAATCTATCTAGATCATCAGATCTCATAGCTTCAAATATCTACGACTGCGGTTGATCCAACAAACAATGAGTTTAAGTTTGATTAAATCGTGACCGTCGGATGCGCAATCGCCAAATCTACTGTAGGGATGAATTGCATAGATTGAAAGGAGAATTAAACATTGTGCTTGTTCCAATCCCATAATTAGTCAGGACCATTTGATCTTTTAGCCTTGAAGATCAACGATTATGGTTGACTCTCCAATAGTGCACATCTTCCCATTACAAAGATGGATGACGAGTTAAAACACTCGTAGATTGTGGTTGCGCAATCATTCTTGATCGTGATTTTGCTTCAAGAATATTCACAACCATTGGATCACTTTTGAGTGGAAGGATAGGATAAGTGAGGTAAAGAGGCTGTGAGTTTGAATATCTGAATACCCTTCAGACATTGTATCAAACCCGAGTTCTCGTCAAGCCGTTGGATCATTTTTGAGTGGAAGGATAGGATCATAAGCGAGGTAAGATCTGAGATCTCATTCATGCGAACTTTCATTAGTTGTTGGATCATTCTAAGTTGAAGGACAGGATAATACAAAAGAGAAGCACTACAGACATATCAAGTTGTTGATCTAAGATTATGATTGAATGAACATCCTTCACTTTGGGTCTAAATATGTGGGGAACTTATGCTCCGTCAGTTTCAGATTTGAAATACTTGGAGCCCGAAAATCCGAAGTGAATAAGGACCATCGGATTTGGAGGACACAACGAGGACCATTGGATTAGGGTTGTGGATCAACAAACCTCGTCAGCAAGGACACGTGGAAGACCATGTCGGAAAATACACATGGCATAATCAGATGATGAAAACTGTCAAGAGGAAATTGACTCATGCCATGTCAACAAGTGACATAAGAAAGTTACGTCACTCCAGGATAATTGATTCGGGAGTTTTACCACGAACGAATGTCAAAAGTCCCAAAGTCCCAAAGGACTAAGGTCCGAAGTCACTCTCAGCCGTCGATCTGAGATACAGTTCAGAATTTAGGACAACTGTTAGATCCAAAAGAATAACATGTGTCACATCGACAGATCTACGTCGAAAGACCCATGTCAACAAGACTACATCGGAAAGGACAAGTGGCACAGTCAGAGAATGACAAGTGTCAAGCTGAATCAACATTTTAGGTATGTGAAAATCATGAATCAGAGTGACATGTGGTAGCTACTCATCTTGTGACACATCAACAAGTGACGTAAGAAACTTACGTAACTCCGGGAGTTTTTCTTCAGGAGATATACTGCAAGCACTTTCCCAAAGTCCCGAAGCCCCGAATGTCATAGTCCTGAAGTGGACACGAGAAGTCCGATCTGAAAAATCACTTCAAGTACATTCTTGATCGTTGATATACTACAATGGAAGGATAGTGTAAGTGGAAACGTTAACCGATAGCAAGCGGTCTCCACCGTTGATGAATTACACAACAGGTGATCACTCTGGAGGAAAATGGTGCAACGTTTATTCGAAACCTCTGAATTCCCGAACGACAAAGTCTCGAAATGGACATAAGTCATCCAATATGAAAGATCGCTTTGGTAGTGTTCTCAGCCATTGATCATACTACAACGAGAGTTGAGGCTTGATAATTATGAAGCCTAGAGATGCGAAAGGATCTCGACCATTGAGCGAGAAAGGGACACATGTCAGCAGATTGTCAGCTCCATAAGATTGACATACGAAGGAGAGAAGGGGTTTGAGATTTGAAATCTCCAGAGTCCAGAGACCCGAAGGAGATCTCGACCGTCGATCTGATGTCGGGTGAATTCTCAACCATTGATCAAAATACAGTGGAAGGATAGTGTAATCATAATAGACCGAAGACTCGGAGTAAATGGTGGCCTTCCATCTCATTGCTTGATTAATTCCTAACCGTTGGATTAATAAATGAAAGATTAATGTAAGGATCGTATATGACCATTGATCTAGCTCCAAAATATAAAGGTGGACCGTCCGATCTGTTCAATGATATCGTATTTGAGAGATTTGAAATGTTGGAATTCACGAAGACCCAAAGGGGGAAGATTTGAAGTCCGAACAATCATCCATTTCAGGAGATTGAATCATGACCGTTGAATCGATAAACACTCAAGCACTCATCTTTCCTAACGTGAGGTCACCGCCATTGGTCATATGAAAGTTACACCAGAACAATACAAAGAATCGATAACTTATCGAATATGGTCTGTTGGTGAACTGAGAACACAACAGAAACATGAGTATGATCTAATGAGTCGATCCATGTTTGTGATCAACTCATGACAAAAAAAAATGAACCAATACACAGTCATGATTAAAAGAGAGTTAAATCATGAAATCATGAATAAAGAATAAAAAGGAAAAATGATATTAATTAAAGTTTAGATTATCATTTTAAATGAAAAGGTACAATGGTTCAAATAAAGGGACACAATGTTTTATATCTCACACCAGTTTGAAAATTATATAAACGAGAAAAAGTGGTGAGAAGGTTGTGTCCCTACAGTCTAGAGAAGAAGATCAAAACAGAAGTAGAGTCCAAGAACAATAATTGTTAGTTCTAAGGTTCCTGTCAATGTCTTATTGAAGACCAAGAACAAAAGAAGACAAAGCAGTGGTTATGAAATCTAGTACTTGATACAGAAGACCATACAAGCAAAGGTTGCAACAGACAAGTAGAAATTATAGCATATGGCTGCATGAGTCAAATTCGATGAAGAGAAGAAGAGATTGAATTGCATTATAAACTAAAGGTGGTTGGGTGGTGCAAAGGTAGGTTGGATCCTGCAAGGGAGTTGGTGCTTCCTTGTCAATTGTAGTTGACTAAATAGGGGGTTGTAGCCTCCTACTAGTTGGTGCTGGTGAAAAGAGGGAGTTGGTTCTTCCTTGTCAGTTGTAGCTGACTAAACAGGGGGTCGTAGCCTCCTACTAGTTGGTGTTGGTGAAAAAGGGTGTGGGTGCATTCTGATCAGTTGGTGCTGATCGAAAAGGAAGAATATCTTCCTTCTACGTAACTTGTAAGAAAAGAAATTTTGCAGTTAATAGAAAAGTGTTGGTGGTTTTCCCTGTTGGGTTCCATGATAAAATCTTGTGTTCATAAGGGTTTGTTGTTCATCATATATTGCTTAATTGAATAATTAATATGTGTGATTAATATGGATGAAGTTAAAAATAAAAAGTATTGCAATACTGATTCACACCCCCCCCCCCCTCTGATACCATTTGTTGGTAGTACGGATGTCGTTACACCAAAACCCGCAAGTGATTGGTAAACTCATCACTGCAAGATTTCAAGAATCCATGAGAGGCGATTAGTCCCTTGTCAAGATACACCGGGGAGCACTGACTACTTGAAATTTCATGCAACACACCTAATATCACTTTATATTGAACAATGTCGAGCCCATTTCAAATGTAGTGATCAAGGGTGTCATGAAGTTGAACATTTTGAACACATCTCCTTCTTTCTCTTTCAAACTTGACTTTTTGAATAAAACTTTTGAAAGTTTCAGGTACTCCATCTGCATTCTTCTTTGGCATCTTTAATGAAACAAACAAACATATAGTTATATATCTATAACTATTAAAATAAAAATAAATTAACTTGCAAATGAATAATATGAATGTAATAAATCAACATACATTTTTTAATGCAACAAAAAATTGTTTCAACACTGTTGAAGAGCTTGAATATGGATAGTTGAGTTTAACATCATTCCGACTTTATTCATTCAACATCTTGACCATTTCCTCTTGTATTTTCATATACACCTTGTCACTAAATAAAACAAAAATAATGTTAAATTGATATGTTAAAATGAAAAAAATAATTTTCTTGTCCTAACATAAATAAACTAACTCAACAAACTTACTTTTTAAATTCATCACACATTTCTTCCATTGAAATTTCTCCTGACCTAACACATGATAATATAGTTATGATAAGTTTATCATCCTTCACTCCTTGTATTGATCTCCAATGTGTTATAGTCATATCATCCAAAAGAGTTTTTTATGTCAGGACCTGTCTTACTTGTGTCACATATCAATGGTTTAGCCTTCTTAACTCTCTGATTTTTTATACTAACATTTTCCCATAGGGTGAAGATCTCATCTATCAAATCCCATACTTGTCCAGTTCTAAATCCCAATTGAAAATAACTATCCATAGCTCTAAATATATCACTTCCTTTTGCGATTTTTTTCTTTTTCATTTTCATCATCAAGTGGGAATCCTATTTCCATACAACATTGCTTCTGAAACTTAACATCAACATTTGATCTCTCATCACGACATATTTTAGAAAATTCATTATGGATAAATCTCACCCTTTGAATGAAAGTCATATACATTTTGTACTCATTGTTTGTGTTTATATGATCCCATGCCAGTAACTTTGCTTCTGAATCTATTAAACCAACATAAATTATGCATTTGTTTGTCTCAAAAAGAGGATTATTGGGATATTCTTGCATGAATTCTCTCCTAGCCTCATTCTTAATGATTTCATCCAATCACATATTATTTGTAGTCAAAACATTTTGATCTATCAAATTATTCCCTCGTAGGAAATTCCATTGGGTCAACAAGAACTAGGAGTCAACCACATGTGCATATGGATTGTACCTAATCAATGCTTTCAAATTGTGAATATGCAAGTGATGCGGTTTTCTAATTTGATATTTTTATTTCCCTTCTGTGGATTTATAAAGTTGTTTCACATTCAACTGAAATGTGTGGCCATCATCAACTAAGTTTGTCGTCCTCATTCTATTTCGAATGACATTTTGTGTTGTTTTCATAATACCATCCTCTAGATCAACACCCAGTGTTATTATTTCTCTGCTACCTTTAGGACTTTCACTATAATACTCTGAGCTAATGATGGCTTCTTGAACATTATCAACATTTGTTTTCTTCCTCTTATGATTTAAATGTGTTTCATTTAAATCAATGATTTCTTCATAATCAATAGGAATAGACTCATCATCAACCATCACTCTTTTGCATTTATCTTGTTTATTCTTTTTGTGAGAAGGAGTGATAACCTCATTGAGACCAATCTCAACAAAATATTCATTTGGAGTTTCCTCATTTTCAAATGTAACCCTTTTAGGATTTCTAGAATGAGGATTTTTCTTTCTTCTTTCACGTTCTTCTTTGTCTACTCTTGCAGGTTCAACCTCCATTACTTTATGTTTCTTTTTCCTTCCTTCTTATGTCTTTTCAATATGAAAAGCGTTGATGAAATCCATGATATTATTCTCTGTAGAGTAAATCCCCACTAACATATGAAAAATCCGTTCAGTAAAATCCTGTAAAAATAAAATATGACATTTTCATGTTAAATAAAATTAAAACATTACCATGATACTAAAATAATAAATGACACAAAATTAGAAAAAAAAAACTTACATTTCCTTTCTCAATGGCATCAATGATTGATGCACATAATTATGAAAAACATTCATTCTTGCTGTAATTGTTCAATTTGAAACAATATCGAAACTTGATATAAGTTATTCCTTGTTTGACAAGTGCATAAATAATATCTGTGGCTGACACCAAACATATATCTCGTAACAAGCCAAGTGCCTGATAATTTCCTTGCACATGTTCTAATTCGATACAATACAAATATATATGATCTCCATTGTTGCCTTGCTTGTCTTTAACAAACCAAGAATATTCCAATTTGTTTTCATCTTCGACAGATTTCCACTCTCTAACATTCTTCATTGCCCTTGATAGCTCAGGTGTTATGCTGTCATTTTGTTTCCTAACATTCATGGAGGTTCCAATTGCTTTTTTGGATGCCATTATTGTAGGTCGTGATCCATATATATTCATAGATAATCTATTTCCTGCCATTTGCGTATATTAAGATAAATAAAAAAATTAGTCCTTTTACATTATAATAAAATAAAAAAAAAGCATTGAATATAAGAACCAATTTAAAAAAAAATTAAAAAAGTTTGACCCATATTTAATTTTTTTTACCCATGGAGTTATTGGGCTTATGCCAGGACCATGACTTGGCCGTAGGGGGTCTAGGGCGACACTCGACATCACCCTAGCTTGGCCATCCCCATTGCCAAGCCATGGGCGTGCCCGAGGCTTGGTCGTGGGGGTTGGGGCAATGCCCGACATCGCACGGGATCGTGCCTTATTTGCAGGGGGGTTGGGGCGATGCCTATGCCTTAATAGTGGGGGGGGGGATGCTCGTGCCTTAACAATGGGGGGTTTGGGGCGATGTTGGGCATTTCCCCAGCCCCCATGGATAAGCCCCTGACATTGCCCAGTAACCACCATGGGACAAAACTAAAAAAATTTAAGTAAAAAACAATAAAAAAATCTAATTTGTTTTACAAAACTATACCTAAATTTCTTTTTTTTTTTTTTCAAAAAATCTTAAGGATTTTGTTAAAGTTTTTTGAAAAAAGTCTCAATTTTTTTAAAAATTTGGGTATTTTGTAGAAAAAATAAAAAAACATCTAAACAAATTTAAGGTTTTTTAATTTTCACATGAACAATTATTATGTGATTCAAAGATAATCTTATAATTGTTGTTTTGGTAAATGGTAAGAATTTATAAAATAGCTAACCTATGAAATGCTAGATTATCCTCGAATGTCTTCTCGATGTTTCTCCCTTGTAGCTTGTTCCAAATCCTTTAACAAATACTTCCCAAGATATCACACAATGTAAAAAGATAAAACAAGACTGTGTATATATAACACAAATGATATAAATTACTGTTAGTATAATGAATGTGGGATAAATAAAAATTAGGTATATTGTCTACATATATACCTAAAATTATATGGATCATCAATATGTTTAATAAATGTGGGATAAATAAATAAACATGATAAATATTGTATTTAACGTGTAAATAACAAAATAAAAGAGTAAAAATTGTTTTTAATTTTTAAGGGAAAATAAACGAAAAAAAATTGGGGGGAAATTTTGGAGGGAAATATTTCAGGGAGAAATTTTGGAGGGAATATTTTGGGGTGGAATTTTGGGGGGGGGGGGAATTTTGTGGAGGGGAATTTTGGAGGGGAATTGTTTTTTTGTGGGGGGATTTAGAGGGAAAAGATCATTATGCATGTTATACTAATGTCATAGGGAGGGTGAGAATTTGTATCATTCTATGTTCTTAGAGAGAAAAGATGGCTTCTTCATATAAAAAATATTTTATTTCTGAGACATCAACAAATTTTTCGCATACCCATTCTGTTGGGACTAGGAAATGTGATAGGAATGTTTGTAATGCAAATGAGGTGTCATATTTTTCATCTAGTTAGAATTTTGATCATAGTGCAAGCAATTTTATTCAACATGTTCCTAATGAAAATCGTAAATCAGAGGACTTTGAAGGCACCGATGATGAAGAGGAGGAATATGATGGTGATAAATCTATTCAACAGTTTAATAGTAATGAAAATAATCAAAATGTAGGTCAAAGTGGAGACTATGATCAATGTTTAAATGATTGGGATGAAAATTTTCTTCCAGGTGAGGAGTTTCAAGGTGTCGATGAAGATTTCCAAGGCACCAATGAATATGATGGAGAATTTCCCTCAAGTGGAAATTTTAAAAGCAGTGAAGATGATTATGACAATGGTGGACACTTTTTCCCAAGTGGGAAATTTAAAGAAAACAATGTTGGTGATGATGAAGTTCCTCCAAGTGAGTATTTTGAAGGTACCGATGAAGATTTTCCTCCAAGTGAGGATTTCGAAGGCACAAATGAGGATGATGAAGAATCCCCCCCAAGTGGGGATTTTAAGGTAATGACGACGATTATGGCAATGATGGACAATGTTTCTCGAATGAAGAATTTAAAATAAGCTATGTTGGTAATGATGATTTTCCTCCAAGTGAGGATTTTCAAGGTACCGATGAGGATAATGAAGATTTTCCTCCAAGTGAGGATTTTTAGGCCAGTAATGAGGATGATGAAGAATATCTCTCGAGTGACAATTTTCAAAGTAGTGAATATGATTACGCCATTGGTGGGAATTCTTTCTCGAGTGATAAATTAAAAAGCAACAATGTTGATGTTGATTTTCCTCAAAGTGAGGATTTTCAAAATATTGACGAAGATTTCCAAGGCACTAAGAAGGATGGTGAAAATTTTAAATCAAGTGGGGATTTTGAAAGCAATGAAGATGATTATGTCAATGGTGGACACAATGTTGATGATGATTTTCCTCCAAATGATTATGTTGTTGATGATGTTCTCAATCATTCAGTTGCAACAAATCAAGGTGATTGACATTCTCTAGTTCAGTCTCCTGACAATGTTTTGCTTGATACTCCTTGTGGTGATAAGGAAAATATTTCTAGTGAGGATGATGAAATAGTGGAGACATTGAAAAGAAACATTCTGTCTAGGACCAAGTTTAGACCTTTTTATATCAATCTAAATCATTCTAGTTATACAAGGTCTAGGAAATAATTTCGCACTAAATCAATTTCCACAAGTGAATTGATTTCAAGTGAATGTTGTCAAAATAATTGTTTGAAAAGCATGGACTACATGTATTCCTTGAATAAAAGGAAGACATATTTGTCAATGAATAAGAGCATGCAAAATTCATATTTGATCGGGTGCATGATATCCACCAATACAGAATATGATTATCGCATTGGGAATATTTTACTCAAAACAATTCACTCAATTGGTAATATTTGTCTATCAAGAATCCAGACAAGGTTGGAAAAAGATACTTTATTTTATTCAAAGGTACATCATGGACGAGAGAGTGGTCCATTGACAAACACTACATTGTCATGGATGCATGATTTCTTTTCCAAACATGGAGAGTGTATGCCAGATATAGACACAATACATATTCTAAATAATTTCTCAAGGAGGGAAATCTACAACTTGTACAAAGGATATGTTGAAGGTGTTGAAGGAAATGGTAATTTTATTACATATGCATATTTTACAAGAATATGGAAGAAACAATTCAACAATTTCTGTATTGCTAAGAAGTCAAGGATGGGGATTTGTAGTATATTTTCTACTCTTAAATCAAGAAGAGATAAATCTGAAGGGGTAGAAAGAGGTATGTATTTACTATTTTTTTTTTTTTAATTGAATAGTTATCAACTATGAAAACATATGATTAATATTTTTGTTTTATGTCATGTGTATATTCCATAGTCAAAGCACTTCAAGAACATCAGAATCAACAATCAAGTGAAAGAGAAAAGTTGTACAAACATCGAAAGAAGTGTTATGATGCTCCAAACAAATATTTAGGTATGATAATTGATGGCATGGACCAAAAGAAAACACTTCTACCACATTTTGTCTGTACAGCCAAAAATTTACAGGAAGAGAATTTATTCAGTTTCACTTGGTTGGTTGTATGGTTTTCAATGAAAAAATGTGTCCAAGGGTTTACTTCACAGCTCCAAATATTCATAATGATGAAAATATGACCATCACCATAATTTATCATGTGCTCACTCATTAGTTTGGAAATCTTCCTCAAGTTCTCTATCTACAGCTACAGTTGGACAACACTAGTCGTGAAAATAAAAATCAAATTGTGTTAGGATATCTAAGCATGCTTGTTGAAATGGGAATATTTCAAAAGGTGAAAGTTGGTTTCCTTCTTGTTGGACACACTCATGATCATATTGATCAAATGTTCAGTCGTTTTTCAGTAACATTGAAGAGGAAAAGTTTTGGAATTCT